>JASANB010003229.1:0-25759 GCA_030248155.1 Sabatieria punctata | reverse complement strand
ACATCTACTCTACTTATCAAGACTATACGCTGTGCTAACTGAATAGGCGGAGCCAAGTTGATTTGATCGTAGAAAGCGCTCATACTATGCACGTTTTGGTTGAATTTTAATTCATAAAAGTCTTCCTGGCATTGATTACGTACGGTATATTTGGTTTCCTCCAATTTGTAACCAGTGAAAATGCTATGGTTAGTTGAGTCTGCCCCTTCCACAATGGAGATAGGATGAAAATCGGTGAAACAAGAGAATTCAATAAATTATCTACAAAAACTCGTTTATATGCTCAGAATGCCTCCTAAATCCGTTTTCCATATTCTTTTTGTTGTAGCGCAGCCGCAGAGATCTTCAACCAAGGCTGTTTAATAACTTTAAACACAGTGCCGAAAAGTCTAGGTGCGCCTACAGTGTTTTGCAAAGTGTCAAAAAAAATCAGCTATTTTTGGTATTTGGCTAATTGTTTAATAGATTTTATCAAACATGTAACAGGGTCCAGGGTCCACCCCCACTCTGACTTAGACCAGATACCCCTTTTGATGGGGACTCCGAGACGATTTTTCCGGCACTAATTTATTGAGCAAATTTTTCGCAATTTTTTATAATTTCAAAATTGACAAAAATTGCCACAAATCGCCTGTAAAACAGCAGTTTTTAACTGTATTTGAGCCCAAATTAGCGATTTTTTGACGATTTGTAGCCGAAAAGCACGATTTTTGAGCGTTTTTAGTGCCCAACCCCTTTCCTAGAATTTGGGCTCAGACCCCTCGGCCGGCGCCAGACCCCCAACCCTGCTGCCCCTAAACCTGTTACATGTATGGATTTTATCACGCCATTACAATTTTTCATTTGCTCAGTAGAGCCACAACCCACGAGTGGAAATATACAGGGTCCGTCAAAAACAACCCCGCAGATTTTTTACTGTAGCAACCGTAAATCTCAACCAATTTCACTGAATTTCGTTTTAAATGAAAGATAAATATATTCGTCAAAGATTGGTGAAACTTTCATTACCTCCTTGCGCCAGACCAAATTCTTCGCAAATGCTGAACCGCCGCCAAAATTCGTAAAGTGAGCGGGGTTCCGAAAATTGATTTCGTAAAATTTACGAAGTAGCGCTGGCGGCCCGCCGTCATGGGCGGATTTGGCTTCTGTGCTTTGGCTTTCTTGTTTTATCTGCCGTATCGGAAAGGGTTTTTTGCTGAGAACGCGATTAGGTTCGCTTACTGAACGAATGCTGATTTCTGAAACCATCTACGTTCCATTTTTGGATAGGTTTCGTGCAAAGTTGGCAGCCAGCCAAAATGGGAGGAGTTGAATTTAGACATTCGAACAGGTATGGCCAATGGTTTTCAAAAATTCACGCTACAGCAAAAATTATGCTAAAACCGCCGACAACATGACCGGATGCGATAATTTACGCAAAAAACCGCACTTAATTTCATGACAAATTAGAAAAATGCGATTTAAAAACATCCGTCTGCGAAGAACTTTTGTATGGCGCACTTGGTACCATTTTTTATTATGGGCAAGAGATTTGAATAACTCGCGTTACAAGCAAAAATTTATGCTAAAACGGCAATAGCATGACCGGATGCGATCATTTACGCAAAAAACCGCACTTAATTTCATAAAGAATTGGAGAAATGCGGGTTCAAAACAGCCGCGTGGATCAAATCGCGTAAATTAGTGTTTATAACTTGGTCGCCGTCCCAGCTGTGGCTGATTTTCTATGGCGCGTGTTAGGAAGGTGAAACCAACTTGATTGTTTAAAATCTACAATAGAAAGATGTGAATACTCGTCGCCCGGCTAAATTAATGCGAAAAAGTATGATTGCAAGTGTTGGGTGCAATAAAAAAAGCCTGAAATGGCAAAAATTAAGGGTTACAGAAACTTCAACACCGTTTGTGGGGTTAACGGCAAAGAGCAAAGAACAAATTCTTATATCATTCGAAAGCCTGAAGTCTACTGTACACGGAACCGATTGAACATCTTGCGCCGAATTCGTCGTTTTTTCACAAGAACGAGGAACATGAAAAAAATCCACGAAAATCCCCATTTTCAGTAGTTAAGAAAGAATCAAATTTGTGGGGACCATGCCGAAGTGCGGAAAGAAAAAAGCGGTGCTATATAGGCAACGAGTTGTGCTGATTTTAAATCCGGTTGAACAAAATTTGAATCAACTCTCCTTTTAGCAGAAAATGGCCATTCAAAAACGACGAATTCAGTTTTCGAGAGGAAAATGCCTTTTATGATTATTATGATTCAAAATGCATCTTATTCGATAGCTCACACTCTGTTTCATATAAATATATCACATCCCCCTATCAATAACGGAACACAAAAAAGCATTTGCGCTTGAAGTTGCAAAAACCGTTTTGGACCACTTTTTGGCTGTGATTTTGTATTTTCTATTCCGCGCCGCGCGGACGTGCTTTGGCCATCACTAATTCGAAATTCAGTCCCACCCCCGAGGCGAAGCGGCGGTTCCGAAAATTATTTCAAAATTCACAAATCCGGAACCGCCACAGAACTACTCCAATTGGAGTATGGTCTGCGCCAACCGGTTAAGATACTCTGCTTAGTTCCTGATATATTTGCCCTCAAATTCAAAACAGAGATTTTGGCAATGAACATCAGTGATTAAAAACAACCCAGGAGATTTTTTACTTTTCCAACCATGAATCTCAACCGATTTGAATATGTCCTTTTTCAATGAAAGATTGATAAATTCTTGAAAGATTGATGAACTTTTTGTCAAGATACTCTGCTTAGTTCTTGAAATATTTGCCCTCAAAATCGGAACAGATTTTGGCAAAGAACAAGAGCGATTCCGTTGCACTTTACAATAAAACATATTCTTACGGCTGAGGGCTTACTAGATTTTACTGGTGAAGTAACCGAGCGTGTGTTTCTCCAATAAAGCCTCCAATAGCCATCAGCAGCAGTAAGAATCCGTTTTGTTATGAAGTGCAACGGAATAATAAAAATCCCTTTAGTTCGTTGCCAGAATCACTGTTTTGTCTTCGAGGGCGTATATCTCAGGATCTAAGCGCAGTACATTAATAAAAATTTCAGCAAACTTTTAAGAATTTATGTTTTCTTTAGAAAAGGATTCAGTCAAATCGGTTGATTTTTGCGGTTGCTACAGCAAAAAAATCTGCGAGGTTGTTTGTTTTGGTGGACCCTGTATTTTTGGTTATGCTGCAGTATCCTTGCCGTGGGATGTTTTGGTGGCAAAAGTACTGGCCACTTTTTCTTGAAAATAATGTTAATAATAACACATTCAGGCCAGTATTGTGCCGAACGAAAATTTTCCTAATTTAGTTAGTAAAGTTAGTTACAACTTTTCAAATTTGAATTTAGTAAGTAAAAGTTAGTAACTTAAGTAAGTCAAAAATTATCGAGTTACTTAGTTATGACTTCGGGTACACTGTTGACTGACAAAAGGTTCCCTTCAGAAATGCATGAATGCTGAACATTTATTTTCGGATTACGGCTTCTCACGGCATGTTTCTTAATGAAATTTCAGAGGTCCATAACTTGCGTCTGAGTGGCCTCAGCGCAAAAATATGATGATATTCTGAATCAGCGGAAAAAACTGCACCAGATAGATACCACGTTACGTCCAGATTTGACAGATAACTTATTGTCTGAGTACCAGGGCATAAAAATTATATACGTAAGTAGCACAGGAGCGCAGATTGAAAAACAGATGTCATTTTCGTAATCAGCGGCAAAAACTGCAATGGGTGTTATAAATTTAGATGGCTCTCCACCCTACATGCGACTGAATTGAGTCACCTTTCAAACGAGCATGTTATGTTACAGCAAGTGCAGCCGTTTTCTTCTCAAATCATAAAAATGCCGATAACTTCAAAACTAGGCAACGTAGAGCAAAAATATAGTTATTTTCGGAATCAGCAGCAAAAACTACATAAGAGAAACTGCGTTACACCGCGGTTAATAATGGTCATACCAGCGAGTAGTGCCACTCAAGAAATAGGGCTTGTCTCAAATTTGGACGCCAATTTCTCCCGATTCAGAGCGAATCTAGCTAAACTAAATGCATTTTCGAACTCAGCACACAAAACTGCATATAAGAGTATGCTAACCACTAAGCTTTGCAGAAAAAAATATTTTTCGAACACATTTGAGAGGCCAAAACACCCCCTCCCTCAAACCGCACACTTTAGTGCGCTCATTTTGTTTGGCCAGCTCATAACTAACTTTTGTTGAAACATTAGCTTGGCAGGGCCTTTGCACAAAAAGCTATAAAGATTTTTCGAAAAAAAAAAAAAACGGAGTGGCATTTTGCGGAAATTTCGTAGTTTTCTGCTAATATCTCGCTAACCAGCTATGATCTGGAAACGCGAGTACCAAAATCTGAAAGGCCATTGGACCAGCTACAAAACCATACATGTATGCGGATCGGGATCCTAACTTAAGAAACGAATGAAGGGTGATCGTTTGAATGGAGGGTGTCCGAGCTATTAAAATGAGCCCGAAAATTGCTGCCGACCCAACTTTGAGGGGGTGTAGTTGCGGTTCTAGGGGGTTGCTGGTGGCCGGGCATGCACCGTTTATAGCGAGGTGTAGGGCAGCGAGTGTTTTACTAAACAGTCCGTACAGCAGGTTATACAGAGGCACGAGTGAATAGCAAGAGATAAGAAAAAGTAGGCCAGTCAGTCACAGTCGTAGCCAGTCAGACAAAGTGTAAAACGTGCTATGTAGATGAGGACTAAACAGGAGCTCCTACAATACGTACGCAGAATAACTTAAATTGCACACTACGTACATATGTACTTTCAACACTCCTCCTCAATTTAAGGTTAGACTACAACACACCCACACACAGAGTCAAACAACTAAAAGGTTAGTGTCAGACAAAGAATGTCTTGGTTTTGGTTTCTTGCCGATTCAGCGGCCTGACCTTGCGTCTTCGCTTCCTGGTAACGATTTTCCAGCCGACATCAGCTGTTGGATCATCTGAGTAGCAAGCTCCTCCTGAGCTGGCTCCTCCTGAACCTGATACCCTTTGCTGGGTAGCTGAAACAGTCGGCACAGCACACACACCAGAAGCAAGACCGTTACAACCTCTAACGTCACAGTTGAACGCAGACCCACTTGTTTTGTTCACCAGCACCCGGGGCTCCGCTGGTTGAGTCAAGTTCGGCTTCGATTTTGATTCACTAAAACTGACATTGAGCACATAGGAGTTGTCACGAAGCGAACCAGTCAAAAAGGTCTGACCGGAAGAGTCACAGACAGACACGTTACCGCCAAAGAATTGGGTGCAATAGCCAAGGTCAGAAGCAGCTCGAACAGAAAACAGGGTACCACTGAGCTTTGGCACAAAAAGCACACCAGACAGATAGAAGCGCCGATGACCAGCCAAAAAATGGAGGTCACCTTTGCCCTCGGCAGAAATACGGTAGCCATTAGCAACTGCAACGGAAACAGGACACTTGAATCTCTGGTAGTTTCGCAGCAAACTAAAGCAAGGTGTCATGTGGTGACTGGCGCCGGAATCAACCAATAAGAGAGAGGGACTGGAGACTGTAGAGTAAGCGTGAGCAGTGATGGCGAAACACGAGTCATTCACGGTAGTGGCGCTAGCAACGTTCGCAGAATCGCCTTCTTCCCCCATAGCACCAGTACCGTCTGACTTAGGAGTGGGACACACGCGCTCGGTATGACCACGACCACCACAGTTAGAGCACTTGATAGTGTTGAAACTAGCACTGCCCAATTTGCCACGAGTAGAAGCACCTCTACCTCGGGCAAGCACTCTGCCTCTGGTCTTATCTCTACCACAAGCCACGCAAGCATTGCCACAGCTAGACTGACCTGAAGTACCGTGCCGCAGGCGCCATTCATCGTCAAGTTGGGAGGCCAAGTTGTCAAGCGTGTAGGGACGATCAGCTGGAGCGGTGTGCAGAGTGTTCATGATCGCCGACCGACAGCCTTCCCAACCGGAGGGAAGCTTGTGGAGCGTCTGAACTACCTGCATCGTTGGCTTCACAGCTTGGCCCATGGCTGAAAACTGGTCGTAGAGTCTTTGACGGTTGGCGATCCATTCGCTGGGAAGCTGACTGTCATCAAACGCAACCTGCAACTCGCCCTCGACTGACAACAGAGATACGTCAGAATGCCGCTCAAATTTGTTGCACAAAAGCCGCCAAAGCGCCTCAGGACTCGAGTCGTCAGCCACGTGAATTAGGCGCAAGACTTCCACCGAAAGAGCAGAAGAGAGGTGGAACATGGCTAAATGGCGACGCTTGGTATAGTCTTTGAGCGCTGCTTGGTACTGCTGAGTGGTGGCACGGTTAGCGGCGCGAACGGCCGCAACCTGGACCTCGTCATCTGCAGCAGCAGCTTGCGGGTTCGTAGGAGGGTGTTCTTCACCATTAACTATGCCCCAAAGATCGAAAGCTTTTAGGTAATTAGAAACAGTCAGTCTCCAGGTGGGCCAGTTACTAGAGCTAAGCGAAGGCAACTTATCTGCCATTTTGGAGTCTTTCGCTGGCTAGGTCGGAGACGACGGTTGAGAAGAGTGAAGCAGGGCTGGAGTGAAGTCAGTCGGCGGCGCAGGGGACAGCCACGGCAACAGACGAACAGCAGTAAAATCACTCGGCGTAGGCTGGGCCCATAACCTATAGCGAGGTGTAGGGCAGCGAGTGTTTTACTAAACAGTCCGTACAGCAGGTTATACAGAGGCACGAGTGAATAGCAAGAGATAAGAAAAAGTAGGCCAGTCAGTCACAGTCGTAGCCAGTCAGACAAAGTGTAAAACGTGCTATGTAGATGAGGACTAAACAGGAGCTCCTACAATACGTACGCAGAATAACTTAAATTGCACACTACGTACATATGTACTTTCAACACCGTTGGTCTTCGACTGTGCTCTATTTTAACAGATATTAATATCAGCCAGATCTGTGCGATGACCCTGCTTGCCCCCTCTCTTCGGCACCAAATCTGACTTTCTCGCAAAATGCATCTTAAGAGCCGGTTTATATAAGGGTCGACTCTTCCCGGACAAATCTCAACTTTTTGTCTCCGATTTGGCTGAAATTTCATATTTTGGTTTAATTTGACCTAAAAAGACATTTTATCACCTTCCCGGCCATTTTTGAGAGGGTCACTTTTTCGACCCTCTCACAGATTTTGAGTCATAACTCGGGACCAAATGATCGTAGGAACTTGTGAATTGCAGATTTAGAATCAGAAAAGTATTCTCTTTCAAATGATACCCTAATCGACTGCATTGCAGAGAAAAATTTTTTTTCGAACCCCTTCCGGGACCGATTTGACCCCCCCACCGTCAATAGTCCGACTATTTTATTTCATGGAAATGTAGCGCTATGTTTTTTCTTTCGATTAAAGAAAAAAAATCGAAAAAAAAAAGTAACCCATAATCGAGTTTTTGGGCCTTGAAAGTTGAAAATCAAAAAAAATTCCTTATAAAGGTGGGTTTATACTTTGTCCGCTGTCCGCGCGCGGACACAGATGTTGTCAGCGCGCGGACATGTCAGCGCGCGGACACCCTCCGCCATGTCCGCGCGCGGACACATGTCCGCGCGGACAAGTGTCCGCTTGTGTCCGCGTAGTGTCAGCGGCGGACAAAATGTTTTTTGAAAATAGTAAAAAAAGAAAAAAATAATTGAATTTAATTGAACATGCGTTTTGTTCAAACCTGATGTCTACACTGCTTTGTTAGACATAAATTTATCAAGTTTACTCCAAATTCCAAAGACTTACGATTAAGCGCTACTGAACTAAATGGTGTAAAACTTTGAAGGTACAAAAGTCATATATGCAGACGTTGACTGGAGGCGAGAGTGCCTGTCTGATGAAAATGCAGTAAGAGACACGATTTTATACATGCAGATGAAGAACTATGCATAATTTATCACATGCGTAAGTACGTAGAAGTCAACAACAGCATAAGAAAGTCTTTCTACGCATAATTTGTATATAAATACCTATATTTTATAATTATTTCCTGCACAAAAATCTGCTAAAAATTGCTAGAGATCGTAGAGTCGGCCTGAAGGGGTATAAACCTGCCGAGCCGATGCCTATACGCACCACCCCTCAATCTTCGATCGCTCTTAACTCTTGCCAGTCAGCGCATACCCCCTACGGCCACTCGCACCCCCCAAACTTTGGTGACACACTGTATTTTCGGAAACCAAATTTGCAGAACTTTCTCGACATTTTTGGTTAGTAGCAATTGTCATTTCGGTGACTCTTTTTAGCATGCATGTAACAAGGGGTCCCAGGGTCTGCACACCACCCAATTTAGGTCCCAGACCCCCTGATCCCGGGACCCTAAGTAAGTAAGTAATTTTATTCAAAAATAATAAACAGAACAGAAATGCCCAAGACTGAGACCAAACAGATAGGGGTGGGGATGGGCCGCTAAACGGCCACTAACACCCTACCCCGATAAAATCTACTAAGATCGGTATTACAGAGAGCGTTGCGGAAGGCGCGTGCGGAACCCTCCCCCTGAAACCATTTTTCCGACCCGCTTCGAATTTTTTTAGATTTGGATTTCTTAGATTCTTAATTTTTTTTAGAGTTTCAGACACAAAAATTGCTAAAATCCGCTGTAAAACAGCAGTTTTTAGCTGTAATTGAGCCCAAATTAGAGATTAGATTTTTGAGAATTTTTATAGCCGAAAAATTGCGATTTTTGAGCGTTTTTCGGGCCCAACCGCCCTAGAATTTGGGCTTCAGACCCCCAACCCACTCTTGCTTCGGTGGATGACCTGATGTATGTATGTGTTTTAGTCAACACTTCCATACATTGGCCGGGGGTTAGGAGGTTAACCCCCTCGCCGACCATAGCCCCCTCGTCGGTAGGCTCTACCACCAAACCACTCAGACCCCCTCAACTGCCCATACGCGAATGGCCATACCCCAACGGCCCATACCCCCTCCGAAATTTTGGGAAAGCGAATTTAAAACCCTCTAACCCCTCGCCAAAAAGCCCTGAATTTGTTCCGGCCATTGTACAATATGGACGCTTGCCAGCCAGCCCATAGCCCTACGGCCGTCCCGCCAAATTGCAATCATTTTCAGAAGTGACTTGATATCCATTCTACCACCTTCCAGAAAACGCAGGGCCTTTTTTCCGGCCCTTCTATCACATATATACTACTACGAAACTGTCAATAATCACGTTGTCGATTAGGCTCATGCTGTCAAAGGTGTCTGCAACAGTCAGAGAATGGGTTAGAAGCTTTCACAATTTTAAATTGGTGCAGCCGCTGCAGAAACTTGCCATGATTTCAGCAGTGATGTAAAATTATGGAATTTGAATTTCAATTCAATTACAATTAAATTATGGGCTCCATTTTTAATTTCAATTAAATTAAATTAAATTAATTGAAATAGTTTTCCATTATTTTCAATTACAATTATATTTTCAATTAAATTATGGAACCTCAGACAATTTCAATTATGCAATTTTTTTCAATTATTTTTCAATTTTTTGAAAAATGTTGTATTTTTGCTGTTAAAAGACAGTAATAGTGACCCAGGACTTCGAAAAATGTACATGTAAAAGCTTAAAAACACCTGATTAGCCTGCTAACCAACCAGGCGAGAAAATTTTAAAAAGTTGCCTTTTAAAAACGCATAAAATGGCATTCTGGGGAAAATTTACAGATATTTCATTATTATTAGTATATAATCTAAAGGTTTTCAGCATTTTTGAGCAACATCACTTCCTAGGTACCTTCTCCAAAAAGGGGTGTAAACCCACCATACACCAAAAATCACTGTTTTGACTTTTACGAACTACAAAATTAAAGCAGAGCATAAAATATTACAAAACAAAGTGAGGCCAGTATAAACAGGTGACAAACCTTAAATAGGTTTTTGTTTGATGTCATTAGCGCCTCGAATACTTACGCATTTCATTACAAAGGTCTGCCGCGCGGGCGCGCTAGCAAGATTCACCAAAGGAAATAATTGAAAATATAATTGAAATTCCAGGCGAATTTCAATTAAATTACAATTAAATTATGACCCAACTTTTGAATTTCAATTAAATTAAATTAATTGAATTGAAATTAAAAACGGGCCAATTATGCGAATTTCAATTACAATTAAATTAATTTTTTACATCACTAGATTTCAGTTTGATCGATAGGCCAAACATACAGTACGTACAATGTTCTAACACCATCTCTTTTTTGTTGTTTTTCTCTTAATTTGACCTAATCCTAACAGCTCCGGAACCGCAGCATCAAACGTGATAAAATTGTGAACTCAGACTTGCAATATAACAAGCACAAACAGCACTAATAGAGACGCGGACAAAGTGTCAGTTGAAATTTTTCAACTCGCTCGGCGGACAGAAGCGGACACGCGCTGACACCGATTTTGTGTCCGCGCGGGCATGTCCGCGCGGACAAAGTATAAACTGTCTGGCGGACACTCGTGTCCGCTCCGCCAAAGTATAAACTGCTGCGCGGACAACCTGTCCGCTTGTGTCCGTTTTGTCCGCGCGGACGAAGTATAAACCCACCTTAATGGATTGCACACTGTAAACAACACAACTTGGTCAGTTTTGAATCGAATTCGGAGATCTTTGGCACACGTATTGTACTGTTCGTCTTGCACATAGCGCACAAACCTGGTCCTGGTTGCCGCTGTTTAACACGAGTTTTATGCTTATTTTGTTTATTATTTTCAGTTTCGCAAACAATTTCTCGGTTTTATTTGATGTTTCCCATGATGGGCGTCCGAATTGTCTTTTTGAAAGGAATTAGAGCTGGAAATCGGGCGGGCCCAACCCAAGCAATGCCAAAGCGACAATGCCATGCAAGATTTGGGTAGGTGTGCACGTGAACAGACTAAAATAAACATTATTGATCCTGGCTGATGTGGGATGGTGGCTGTAAAACTCGTCATCTCGACTCAACTATTGACGTACTATGTACATACAGTATGCAAACTATAGTCTGTTAAAAAAGTAAGCGACCTGGCGGTTTTTTGCGAATAACTTTTTGGGAGGCCTACGGACGACTTGAGCCTCATAACCAAAGTTGTAGACAAGGTCGACCTCCGGCCTGGGGTAAATCCTAATCTGCGCTACGTTTGCTCTGAACTTGAGCAATGTCAAAAAATGAGCTTTTTTCCTAATTGTGATGAAAATTAGATGACTGCAGAATTCGATTCTTGAGTCCTTGGCGACTCCAATGATGCTTTTATGATGTGTCTGGGCCAAACCGATCTGGAGATATGGCCAGTCAAATTATGCAAAAATCGCGACAAATGGCGTTTTTTGAAAATTTCACAAAATAAGGGGGAAACATAGGCAGACCGACGGATTTGGCTGAAACTTCCTGAATGGGGTATTCTTGACCGCCGGAATCGAATCTGACACTTCCCGACCCTGAAAACCTTATCCTGATACCGTAATTCGGCTTCCAACAAGCGGTGGTACAGCTTCAAGAAAAATTTTTTGTACTGTAACACAAATTTTCAAAATTTGCATGTCAGAAGTGGCAGTGTTGTAATGGTAGAGTTCGCAAACGCCTAAAAAGTGATTGCGGATGCTTATAATGGTATTGGACCATACATGGGCCAGGGGTAAGAGGGTTTACCCCCCTCGCCGGCCCATACCCCCCTCGGCCGGCCATACCCCCATCGCCCACCCCCCTCCCTGAGGAAAAAATTATGTTTCCCCTTATTTTGTGCAATTTTCAAAAAAACGCCATTTTTTGCGATTTTTGCATAATTTGACCGGCCATATCTCCAGATCGGTTTGGCCTAGACACATCATGAAAGCATTGGAGTCGCCAAGGACTCTAGAATCGAATTCTGCAGTCATCTAATTTTCATCACAATTAGGAAAAAAGCTCATTTTTTGACATTGCGCAAATTAGTGTTCAGAGCAAACGTAGCGCAGATTAGGATTTACCCCAGGCCGGAGCTCGACCTTGTCTACAACTTTGGTTATGAGGCTCAAGTTGCCTGGATGGCACCCAAAAAGTTATTTGCAAAAAACCGCCAGGTCGCCTATTTTTTGAACAGACTATAGTTTGCATACTGTATGTACATACGTCAATAGTTGAGTTGAGATGACGTGTTTTACAGCCACCATCCCACAGCGGCCAGGATCAATAATGTATATTTTAGTCTGTTCACGTGCACACCTACGCAAATCTTGCATGGCATTGCTTAAGGAGAAAACAAATAACAAGAGAGTAACAGAGTCTAAGCAGTCTCTGTAAATATTCGTTATAGTGCACGATGCTAATTGATGCTTACTTCTTGTAAGTACCAAGTAAGCAGAATGTTTATTCAATGCAAAAGTTTCCAACTATCCTTCGCTTAGGCATTGCTTGGGTTGGGCCCGCCCGATTTCCAGCTCTAATTCCTTTCAAAAAGACAATTCGGACGCCCATCATGGGAAACATCAAATGAAACCGAGAAATTGTTTGCGAAACTGAAAATAATAAACAAAATAAGCATAAAACTCGTGTTAAACAGCGGCAACCAGGACCAGGTTTGTGCGCTATGTGCAAGACGAACAGTACAATACGTGTGCCAAAGATCTCCGAATTCGATTCAAAACTGACCAAGTTGTGTTGTTTACAGTGTGCAATCCATTATAAGGAATTTTTTTTTATTTTCAACTTTCAAGGCCCAAAAACTCGATTATGGGTTACTTTTTTTTTCGATTTTTTTCTTTAATCGAAAGAAAAAACATAGCGCTACATTTCCATGAAATAAAATAGTCGGACTATTGACGGTGGGGGGGTCAAATCGGTCCCGGAAGGGGTTCGAAAAAAAATTTTTCTCTGCAATGCAGTCGATTAGGGTATCATTTGAAAGAAAATACTTTTCTGATTCTAAATCTGCAATTCGCAAGTTCCTACGATCATTTGGTCCCGAGTTATGACTCAAAATCTGTGAGAGGGTCGAAAAAGTGACCCTCTCAAAAATGGCCGGGAAGGTGATAAAATGTCTTTTTAGGTCAAATTAAACCAAAATATGAAATTTCAGCCAAATCGGAGACAAAAAGTTGAGATTTGTCCGGAGGTTAAGGAGCAAAAGTCGATTCATAGAGAAACCGGCTCTTAAGTATTTAAAGTACAATTATTTTTTCAGAAACGAAAACCTTTTTAAAACTGTCTTTGAAGGTGCTTTGCCCATGGATATGCACACACATACCTATGTAGGTGGCCTACAAAGTGACTGAAACCTGAGCCCATCGGCTTTGCGAAGAACTACATACTGTATGTAACAAAAAGAGCCCATGGTGACAGGACGCTACATACAGTTTTTGTTCCTTCATCATTTATTTGTTTCGCTTCAATTGCAATGCGTTGGTTGTGTTTTGTGTTTTTACTGAGCACAGCTCTACCTCCAAACGCCATCTGCTTGGACCTGTCTGTACGGCTTGTACGGCAAAGAGGAGCACTGTGAAAAGGAATACTGCTTCACATCTTTCAATCCTACAGTTGCTGTAGTGGAACGCGCTTGCGACAATCAGTATTTGTGCGAGGATGTGGTGCTGAAACGGAACCAGGCTCACAAGTGCGTAGCTCATCGTCACTACCCACTCTTCACTGTCTGTTGCTGTCCAGTAGTCCACAACAACAACTGCAACGCTCTGGCCAAACCCAAACTCTACACTTGTCTCGTACCTGAAGAAGGCTATCGCGAGGTCACATATGAAGACGCAAAGAAACACCACGAGGGTATCAGCGACAGATGGTGCTACAAGAGCTTTCATGAAGGCGGCTGGCGTGCCACTGGCAGCTTTGCTGTGAGCAAATGGTGCACTAGGAATCAAGAGTGCTACTGGGAAGACAGTGATAAAAGCCAATATCCACTGGATGCCACTTGCTGCTGTAACACTGACAACTGCAACGAATTCGACTTCTGGCCTGTCACTGCCTGCTACACTCACGACCAGAAAGACTGGGAGTACTGTACAAGTGAGACCAGCAGAGGCTGTGTGCAGCTCTACGACAAGCCCAATAATTTGATCAAGGCTGGCTGTTTTGGAGACAAACCCTGTGTCGGAGGAGAGCTGTGGGCCTGGAGAGAGATTCAGGGCCGGAAAGATTATAGCGAGTACTACTGCGCAAGTCAGTATGTGGGCCCTCAGCAAGGCAGTGTGGCGGTTGCCTGTTGCTGTCAGCTGAAGAACTGCAATAAAGAGGACAAAGACTACAAGCCCGAGATCGGTGAGTGCTATGGTGAACAGAAGGGCCAGTTCTACAAGGAAATCAAATGCACCAAAGTAAGAAAGCACGAGAATCACTACTGCTACAACCACTTCACTCAGGATGGCAGACTGAGGAGACAGGACTGCGATATAGATGGCAGGTGCAGGAAGGCAGGAGTGAGCAATGGATAGTGCAAAGATAGACTTTGCTGTTGCAATACTGGAAATATGTGCAACGATGGGTCGCTGAAACCAAACTACGCAAGCACAACAACCTCCACAAGAAGAAGCACTACCACTACCACCAGCACAACTTCAACAACCACACGCATAACGACAAGCAGTGCATATGAAGTGAGGAAACGTGCACCGAATGAACAGTTTATTATTGCTCTTTTGATTGTCTTTCTGATTCGCTAGCCTATTGCTGGATTAGCCTATTATTAGCCTATTTCCACTACATTTATTTTATTTGTCTGATGGACAAAAGCAATAAAATCTTACTGGAGCTAGCGAAGTTAGGTGCGAAAAATGATGCGTGAGCTCTAGCTTACAAGGCTAAGTTCGAAATAATTTCCCACTTTAGGATTGGGTTAGTTTTTCAAATTTAGGCCGACTATCTCTTTACGGGTTTATTCGTGGTGACTTCGAATGCCATACGTGGTACCCGCACTTTTGGGGACTGTGGTGGTACCATATAAAATCTTCAAAGTCTTCAGACACATTTCATTAAGCGAAAAGCATGATTTTCTCAAGAAATCTAAAGTGTTGCACTGAACCATTTGAAAAATTAAGCCTTAACGCAGAAATACAAATACATTTTGAAAAATACAAGCACAGGGCTTCTACTCGAGAATACACGGTATTGTCTGGTACCACTCCATTCAAATACATAACCTTTCGTTACACACTGCCCAAAAATTTGTATCAGATATCCGCCGTCCACTATCGGATATCCGATATCCAACTATCAATCAATCAATCAATCAATCAATCAATCAATCAATCAATCAATCAATCAATCAATCAATCAATCAATCAATCAATCAATCAATCAATCAATCAATCTTTTACTTCTTTTTTAAAGCCAGCCACCTGTAAAACGGTAATTAGGCCGAAGCAATAAAACAAAGTAAAACAAAGAAAACAAAGCCTATATATACAGGGTGTGCCAAAAAAAAACAACCCAGCAGATTTTTCGCTGTAGCAACCGCAAATCTCAACCGATTTGAATGAATCCTTTCTAAAATGAAAGATAAATAAATTCTTGAAAGATTGATGCAACTTTTATTAATGTACTCTGCTTAGTTCCTGAGATATTCACTCTCAAAGTCAAAACAGTGATTTTGGCAGTGAACAAGAGGGAATTTTTCTTTTTCCGCTGCACTTCCTAATAAAACGGATTCCTGCTACTGTTGAGGGCTATTGGAGGCTTTACTGCTCACACAGAAACTCGGTTTACTTCAACAATAAAGTGTCACTAGCCCCCAGCAGTAGGAATCTGCTTTATTATGAAATGCAACTGAATCGCTCTTGTTCTTTGCCAAAATCTGTTTCGAGTTTGAGGGCAAATATCTCAAGAACTAAGCAGTGAATCTCAATAGAAATTGCACCAATCTTTGAAGAATTTATCAATCTTTCATTCAAAAAAGAATTCATTCAAATCGGTTAAGATTCATGGTTGCAAAAGTAAAAAAAACTTCTGGGTTGTGTTTATCACTCTTGTTCACTGCCAAAATCTCTGTTTTGACTTTGAGGGCAAATATCTCAGGAACTAAGCAGGCTATCTTAATAAGGGATTCATCGGTCTTTCAAGAATTTATTTATCTTTTATTTAAAAAAAGATTCATTCAAATCGGTTGCGATTTGCGGTTGCTAACGGCAAAAAATCTGCTGGGTTGTTTTTTTTGGCACACCCTGTATATACATGTTGCTGCTGTCTGATTGTGATTACGAAGTCCTGAAACGAATCATCAGTAACAAACCTTTTAAAACCAGAGAAATTTCTTATAACAACAGACTGGGGTAAGACATTCCAGATACGAGAGGCTGCGTAAAACAAAGTGCTGCCCGTGGCGACCGTACGACTGGTCAGCTCAACGTGACAGCTGCAGTACGTCTAACGCTCTACTACTGGTCGCTCTAACTTCAGGGACGCCAGAACTGTGCATGACTCTTAAAAGATACCGCAAATTAAAACATGAAGAACTCAAAAACGGAGCCGAGTCCAGAAAAAGTGAAAACACCGCCGTATAGCCAACCACCAGCTCTATCTCCCCTGAAAGTATGGGCAAAATCCTGAACTGGGCCAAAAATATTTTTTCAACTTTTTGAAACACCCCTTAAAATCGACGCTATTCATGTGAGCATGAATCAATCGGCTCCAAACTTTGCACGAATAGTTGGCATGGTAAGTATAAACTACGCTGATAATATGAGCCCAATCGGTTCAGGTACGCTATTCCACGGGTTCAAAATGTCCAAACTCACGTTTTTGGCCGTAAATACCGCAAGGGGTATCGGAGAGCCAAAATACCGCAGTGGTGGTGTTTTCTACTGAAGACCTATCGATTCATCACATAAAAAGTATAGATCAGGAAATTTCATGTTCCGCCACCTGCCTGGTTTTTATATAAAATGGCTCATAATACATAATAGCAGCAGTGCAAAAAATCTTGTGTAGGCAACTGGAATGTACCTGTCCAATGAAATTGCAATTTTTAGCCCAGCTACGCAAGTATTGGGTATTGGGTATTGGGGGTATCAGGACCAGGTAGTGGGTATTGGGTATTATTCGGGTATTGGGGTTTTTAGGTATTGTTCGCACTCTAATTTTTAGTACTCAAAAATCCTCCCCGATTTGGGTTCTGTCCCTCTGACCCGACTCAAACCTCACAAACAACCCCCTTTGGCGGATGACCGGTAAATACAGTAGGTACGTATGCATACAGTATACATAGACAGTTGCGAATGTCAAGAAGTATTCTGTTTTTTCTTACAAGCATTGGAGTTTAAAACCAGTGAAACCTCGTGCAGGGATGTGCGGTGTGTTTGATGTGTTTGGCGTTGCGTGTGTAGTTGCGCCAGCTAGCAAATACACACCACTTGTTGTATAGACAACCGCGATAGCCTACAGTAACCGCGTACACGCCAGACACTGTATTGTAGCGCTGTGTGATTAGTTGCCCGCTCGCCCATTGTTCTCTAGAACATTCTATGTATGACTCTCTCCGTCTGACTACCTGGCGAGCGCTCGTGTCTACATTCTCCTGTTTATTTAATTGTTTGTTGGAGGTAAAAGTTGTTGTTGATCGGCTGCCACAGAAAGCAACAGCTACTACCAAGACCGCAGAGGAAACCAACAACAATAAATCAACTGGCGACCAACGGTGGCATTCGACGATCGTGGAAGAAAGAAAACGCCGATTTCCGAGGGAGGACGGTATTTCTTCACCTGCCAAATTTCGGACGCACGCCTGGTTGGCGGCTGCTCTCAACTCAGAAGAGGAAGGACGCGCAAACACCAACGGTTGGCGTTTTTTCCCACTGATTTGGTTGGAGAGGAGACGTCTACTAGCCCCTACTTCGTTCCTGCCGGAGGAGGAGACGCCTATTCGTGCCTACTTCGTTCCTGCCGGAGGAGGAGACGCCTACACGTGCCTACTCGTTCCTGCCGGAGGAGGAGAAGTCTACTCGCGTCTACTCGTTCCTGCCGGAGGAGGAGAGGTCTGCGCGTGTCTACTCGCGCCTACCGGAAGAGGATTCGCAGCATTCGCACCGGAGGAGGACTCGCAGCGTTCGCACCGACGGAGGAACCGTACGTCCGTACCGGGGAGAATCCGCATCGGAGGAGGAACCGCACGTCCGTACCGCAGGAGGAACCATACGTCCGTACCGGGGGGGGAGCCTTCGCAGCGCCGAAGTCTTCGCAGTGTCGCACCGACGCGTTTCTTCGCAGTGTGACAACGTTTCTTCGCAGTGTCACGGCTCCGCAATTTCGCAGTTTCGCAGCGCCGGGCGCCGAATTGAAACGACGCGGAAACTACCGGAAACAACGCCGAAACTACCGGAAATCGTGCAACAACCACCGTGATGTCTACTAAACGACTACACATCCCAGCACCGCAGTCCTACTGGCAGACAACTGATGATCAGCCTCCTCTTCGATGGCCACTCTGGGAGCGGCTGTTTTCTGCATTCCTAACTGGACTGGACGCAGCAAGGGACAACACGGCGAAATTAACAGACAAGGAAAAGAACGACTTTCTTCTTTCGTTTTTGGGGACAGCTGCGCTGCCTCAATTCGCCAGTCACCCTGTGTTCAACGCCGATCCAGATGCCAGCTTCGAGGAATTCCTGACAGCCGCCCGGGAGACATTCTACAGGCCAATCAACCCAGTGAGGGCTCTGTTCGACTTCATGCAGCACTCACAAGGATCTACCGAGTCAGTCACTGATTACCTCCATGTACTCAGGACCCTGATCCAGCAGTGCACCTTCCCGGTTGAGGAGGGAACCAGACGCGTGGAGGAGCGAACGCTAATCGACTACCTGCTAGCGATTCAGATGGTGCGTGGACTACACAGTCGTGAGACGCAGGAGAAACTACTCGCCCAGGATGAGGTGAATTTGACTAAATTCACTCAACTCGCGTTGGCAGATGAGAGCGCCAAAAAGGATGCTGCTAAGATGGCACCCGGGTCATCGCAGATCAGCGCTACCTCACACCACCGGTACAACCGGGGCAAGGGACCTAGCTCCGCGCAGCACACAGGACCCAGACCTATGCCGGTACGCCCCAGTACCTCAGCCAACAGTCAGACAACCAGCAAGAGAGCCTGCCGGCATTGTGGAGATCCATCACACGCGGACAGCAAGGATTCCAGATGCCGCGCCAGAGGCCAAACCTGCAGCAACTGCGGCAAACAGGGACACTTCCAGCGAGTGTGCAGGAGCAACCCGTGCTCCACCTCGCGCCCTACCGCCAAACAACAGTGTCAGACCACTCACCAGGTGCGCAGCAACCACAAAAAGGGCCGGAAGAGTGTGAATGCCGTACACACTCAACCACCTTATTGTGAGGTCTACATCGCCTCTACCGACGATGCTCCTGCCAAACCGCTGCGCCTGATGGTCGACACAGGCTCGGACGTCACTGGCATCACTCGTGATGAGTTCCATAAGTACTTTCGAGCGACGAGACTGCAGACGGCCGACCCTATCCTCAACTTCGATCAGTCGGAAGTGGCTATCGAGGGACAATTTCCTGCTCAACTTTCCTTCCAAGGATGGACTGCCAACATGCCAGTGTATGTGTTCGGCGATTCCTGCCACAATACACTCGTCATAGATGCAATGCGTGCTCTGGATCCAGTGCACATCACTATCCAGTCAAACAGCAGCAACGTTTGCGCAGTCACTCAGTTCAGCTCACCAGAGGATGCCAACGACGGTGTCGCCGCCAGCAGCGCGCCACCAGGAGACATCTCTGACGTCTCTACCCCTACGCTACCAGCTAGGGATACCGGGACATGGAAGAAAGCAGGATTGCTGCCGCTGCTACACAGCTTTCCTAAGCTCAGCCCTGCGCAGAAGTTTTTTGGACGCCGACCTCGTTTGGGCTGGGAAGTCTACCGACAACCCCGCAAAACAGCTGAAAAAGAGGAAGGAGGGGAGGACATGCAGTCGCGGCAGAGACAACAGCAGTCAAACCAACGTACTACTACCAGCTCAGGACCAACGTTCACTGTCGGGCAGAAGGTGCGCACCAAACGGTCTCACACGCCCAAAGGACTGAGTCCCTGGAGCAACAAAGTACTGATGGTTATTATGAAGGTGCTCGGCAAATACAACTACCTGCTGTTGGACAAGCAGAAGTGGAACGGGTGCAACCTGCAACACGTTGCTGACCGGCCGGGACCGACTGTCTACGAAGCTGAGGCCACCGCGCCAGAACCAGTCAGCCGCGACCAGAACGGCAACACCACCCGCAGCGGAATCGTCAACCGCCAGATCGTCTAGGGGACTGGCACTACTACTGACCAACGCTTCCGCTTCAAGAAGAAAGAAGGTGGTTGATGTGTTTGGCGTTGCGTGTGTAGTTGCGCCAGCTAGCAAGTACACACCACTTGTTGTATAGACAACCGCGATAGCCTACAGTAACCGCGTACACGCCAGACACTGTATTGTAGCGCTGTGTGATTAGTTGCCCGCTCGCCCATTGTTCTCTAGAACATTCTATGACTCTCTCCGTCTGACTACCTGGCGAGCGGTCGTGTCTACATTCTCCTGTTTATTTAATTGTTTGTTGGAGGTAAAAGTTGTTGTTGATCGGCTGCCACAGAAAGCAACAGCTACATGTACTACCAAGACTGCAGAGGAAACCAACAAACAATAAATCAGTGTTGTTTCCGGTGTTTTTTTCCGTTTTTTTTCGAAAAAAACCGGTTTTTTTCCTAAGGGTCGGAAAAAACATAAATAGCGGAAAAAACTCAAGCTAAAATAGCTAATTTATGTCATTTTTCAGTTAAAAAATGGACTTTTGAGATGTATAATAGGCTAGACTGGCTCAAAACTGTTTTAAAAACAACAGAAAATGCCAAATTTGGCAATCTAAAACAAAAAGGCAAACTGCTGTAAGAAAATTTGCATATAGCGTTTATTGATGGACCTGCAGGGACTGTTTCATGCCTGTTTCCTTGATTTATATCCGTGTAGGACGGGTATTTCTGGTCTGAAAAGACTCAGGAAGGCGCTAGAAAGCGTTAGGAATCATAAAACCAGTCTAGGATACTCAGAACTTGGGCTGGAGTTTTTTCCGCGATTTAGGAAAAAAACCGGAAAAAACTGGAAAAAACAGGCCGAGGTTTTTTCGGAAAAATATCCATCCCTGACTCGTGCCCTCTTTGTGAGAGACCCCAGAATAGAACCTAAATAAGACTCCATAATTTTTGAGAATTTAGACTCCAAACTAGACACCTATTGTCAAAGCTTTAACCTTTAACCTTTAACACTATAACTAAACTGAATGTTACTAAACTCTTAACTAAGTAACTCAATTTTTTACTTAGTAATTTCCTGAAAATGAGTTTAGTTTGATTTGAGTTTAGTTAAGCGAAATCTGTGTTTTTGGTTAGTAAAAGTTTGTAACTAACTAACCAACTAATGTTTTTACTTAGTAAATAACTAACTAAATTCAATCGGCACAACACTGATTCAGGCACATTATAGTCCATATTGCCATATTGTAGTGCTGTTTATACTACCCTCTCCTCTGCAAGAAACGTACGTACTGGCCGTTTTTCGAGTTTTCCGAACAATTCAAATCTATTCATTCCGTCAATTTTCAAACCGAATGAAAATATTTTTGGCACCATTACTATTATTTGTTAAGAGTTTGTTTTGGCCAAGTCCTAGCCTCCTAGCCTTCTGTAGCCTGGAGTTATGCTCTTCCGAAATGAACTGACCCGAATTTTCAGACACCAATTTTGAACTATAAGCCCGATGACCGTGTATGCAAATTTTTCACGTATTCAATCAGTCAGCCAGCAAGCGAAGAAGAGACTGGAAACCGCACTAGTGCCCCAGCAGCGCCGTGAAAAACTGTTTCTGCCAAAAACAAAACAAGGTGAGTTGTGTTGCTTTGGTAGCTTGGCAGTCGAGACAACTGTTTTTTAAATTTCTGGGAATGAGCCAAAGCTCCTTTGCTGTGAGCTGTGACTGTGATGTCCGAAGGCACTGATACGATGTGGCCGCGTTCGTAGCCGATAACATTTAACATGCGTTTTGCGAGAAAGTCAACTTAGCCATAAGGGAACGTGTTCAAGCAACTTTTTTTCTCCGATCCGGCTGGTATCCAAATATGTTAAAATAGATACCAAACGACCACCAACGGTGAATGTTCGAACATTGGGGACCCCCTAGAACCTGAGCTGTACCCCCTTAAAGTTCGGTCACCAGCCACTTTTCGGGCTATTTTTCGACTTTTATTCAAACGATCACCATTCACTTGTTTCTTAACATACAGTTTTCACTTCCACATTCTTTTGTAGCTTTTTGGATGGGCTTTCATTTTCTTATACCCGCCTTTCCAGATCTTTACCCGGTTAGCGAGATATTATCAAAAAACTACGAAATTTTCGGTAATTACGACATCATTTTTTTCCAGAAAATCGTCATAACTTCTCTCGTAGATGCGGCGTCCGGGGGATTCTGCCTGAACGGATGCAGCACTGATGGCCAAACAAAACTAACACGTTTCGGATGCACTTTCCAGGGGTCAGCCCCCCCCCCCCTCTTTGGCGATTTGAAGAGAGTCGTCAAAATTTTTTTTCCTGAAATTTATCAACAGACCAGTTATTCTTATGCAGTTTTATTCGCTGATTAAGAATCTGAACTCGGTTTGTCTAGATTCGGTCTGGTTCACGAGTTATTCGCGTCCAAATGTGAGCCTCATTAAATTTGTCAACTGCTGTTACATTATATTGAAAGCGACTAACATGCTCCGCGCCAAGCTATTAGATGCAGTTTTGACCGCTGAGTCCAAAAATGACATCAGAATTGATCTACGACCTACCGTTCCTGAGTTATGTCCATTCACAGTTTCCTTATACACATGGTCGTCAGTCTTGTTGCACCCGCTATGAAGCTGCCTCAGTTTTACTGCTGCTATGCGGCCGGGGTGCTACTGACTGAATGTAGTTTTAACCGCTGAGTCGAAAAATGACATCAGAATTGATGTACGACCTACCGTTCCTCAGTTATGCCCATTCAAAGTTTCGCGGAATCTTTATACACATGGTCATCAGTCTTGTTGCACCGCTATCAGGTTGCCTCACTTTTACTGCTGCTATACGGCCGCAGTGCCACTGACTGGATGTAGTTTTAACCGCTGAGTCCAAAAATGACGTCATAATTGATCTACGACCTACCGTTCTGCAGTTATGCCCATTCAAATTTTATGTGTGGGCCTTATGTAGGAATTGCCGTCTTTCTTGTTATGAGGGCTAGCAATCTGTCTAGATTGTTCCGGATCTATACCACTAATCCCTAATCTAGTCCGATTTGTCTGAACTGGCCTTCTCTGAAAGCTGGGGGCGGAGTCCTGCTGTAACTGACTTTGCAGTTCAGATCTGCCACCAGAATTTGGAGAGCTTGCAGATGTTGAAACTCTCCGTTTTGAACCCAGCCAAGCTGGATATGCACAGAAACCATCTTACCGACTACAGGACTCACATTTTCTTCCTGTTTGCCTACTGTATGTGCGTGTCGTAATTGCCGCTCATTTATCCATTCTCTATTATTAATTACATTGTCGTGTCAGGACCACGCGCCAGGTGTGGCGGCAGCCATCTTGAATTTTCAAATATTCGAATGTTCTTGTTCGCTCGTTTGGAGTGTGAGTGTGTACTTGTTCGAGATTAATCCCTGTCATCCCTTGCTGCCGTATTGAACGGATAAACTGTGTCGTAAAACCAGTGGCACCTGCGTAATTCTGGTCTTCACTTCTCCGTCAGCGCTCAGCGAGTGTGTAAGACAATTTTTATTAATTCTCGCTCATTACGTTATCACTCCATTCGCTCGTAATTGCCGATGTTTTTCCGGCTTCTTTCTTCTTCCCTGGCTAGGCCGGGTGTTCTCGTTAATTATTGCCTCGCTTAGAGTCAGTTGCCTTCTTTCTTCTTTTCGCCGTGTTCTGTAATCCGGCGTGTCTGTAACTAATTCGTGATTCTTTTATGTACTGTGCTAACAGCCCGGTATTACCTACGACGTACGTACATACGTACATTCCTGCCTGGTTGTATTAACAGCCCGGCCTTTCTACTCCTTTCTACTCCGTCCTGCCTGGTTGCATTAACAGCCCGGCTTTTCAACTTCTTCTCCTTGCCTGGCTTGATTTTAACAGCCCGGCACCATCTACATTCCAACTCATAGCAACTCAATTGCCACCTCCGCAACGTCGGCGTCCGATTCAGTCCAGCTATAACAATAGAGGCGCAGTGCAATTGGAGGTTCCGAACCGAGATGCCGAATCGCAAGAAAAGTAAAGGCAGTCAATACCAGCAGTTCCCTAGCAAATCGACGAAAGAGGCTATGAGCGATGCGCCGGAAATTGAAGAATCACTGTCCTCCGTCAATGTTGACAGCGCAAAAGGCAGAAAGGGTGGTCATCCCCCGCAGCCGTTGAGTCGCAAACAACAGCGCAGGCAGAACAAACTTCAAGAGCGGCCTTCCTCCGTCTCTACCGAACAGCTAGCCGCTGATGATGACCAGCCGAAATTTTCTGAGAATGACGCCCTCACTACGGATAATGGCTCAGAGTTGCAACCTAAATTGGTAGAGAGTGATGAACTGGCCGGTACGTTCCGTCCAGCTACGCGCGCGCAGCAGCGCCAGTCGACTGTTCACGATGACCTGTCAGCAACTCAACGACAGGCCGTTCTACAGGCTAACCAGGAAACAACGCTGATCCACAAAGTGTCAACTGTGGTAAATAAAAATTTGACGTCGGTCATCCAACAACAGGTCAGACTGCAAGTCCGAGAAGAGTCTGACGTGCTTCGAGAAGATTTGACTCAGCAGACCGACCAGTTAAGACAGGACATGAGTCAACGACTGACCAGTTTTAGCGACGCGTTCACTACTAAACTGGCTAGAGTCGAGACTGGTGTGCAAAAACAAATCGCCAACATTGGAGACCAACTGTCAACTGAGCAGAAGGGTTTGCGAGAAGAATTGACAGCTCGAATGACGACCGGCCAGCAGAATTTGGATCGTCGAATTACGGCCGGTCAGCAGGAGTCAACGAATCGACAGAAGGAAATGCAAGAACAGATGGCACAAACTCTGGGTGCCTTGTCGGTAAACAAACCGGTCAGTCCAACTGAACCAGAAACTGAAATTCCACTTGACAGCAACAATTCCGACAATGAGGATCAACTGACACAGAATGGTTTCCAGGTGGTGCGTAAGAAACACCGCCAAGTTTACAGTCGTTCAGTGCCGCCAAAAGCCAGAGAGTCAACAGCTAATGTTGCGGGCAGCGAACAACAACTAGCTCGTGAGCGAGAGCAGGCTGCTGAACGAGAACAATGGATGGCTGTCAGAGAACAACAACAAACCGCTAAAAGAGAGCGAGTGATGGCCGAGTGTACTACACAGTGGAAAGACCTTTCCGACAATGTTCAGTATTTAATCGGTCGCGTTGATAAACAGACCGGTCTGAACTACGACCTCAAATGTGAGTTGGCAAAGCGTTTGGACCTGATGCCACCGGCACGTCCCGAACCAAAACAATTTCCTGTGGCTGTTCACCAGGAAAGAGCAGCTGCTTTGGTGGATCGTTCGCGTACGCTACCGAAGTGGCACATTACATTGGCAGCGTTGGTCAATTGGGCAAAGGAGTTACGAGAAGAGTTGTCTACTTTGGAAGAGCAACACCATCGGCTACAAAGGACAAGTGGAGAGTGGGAGGACTGCCAAGCCACCGCAGTTAGCAACCGCAACGAACCAATCCCCGGTATGGTGAAAATTTTGCCCAGAGGAAGTGCAGACATGGATGA
>JASANB010003228.1:0-43228 GCA_030248155.1 Sabatieria punctata | reverse complement strand
CAACTCGACGGCCGCCGTTAGGATTACTGTAGGTCCGCGCGGTGTGTAGTAAAGTGGAGCGGAAAGTTCAAAAATAGCAAACGCGTTTATCAGCACATGCAAGTAGGGATGTAAATGGTATAGAAAATACCAGGGGGGACCCAACCACAACAAATCTCGAAATATGTGCCGGGCCACTTCCGGTGACCGACATTCAAACGGTTGCCATTCGCCCAATTCTCAAGCTATCGGGGTTCCGGAACCCTATTTAGGGTATTTGAAACCCAAACTAGGGCTCTGGAACCCAAGTTGGGTTTCTGAAACCCTAATCAGGGCTTCTGGAACCCTGTTTGCAGGTTTACAAACCCAAAATAGGGTTTCAAAAAATTCCCCCCCCCAGAATCCGGCTGGGGGGGAATTTTCTCCGAAAATCGGGCCTGGGGGGAAAATACCCCCCATTCCCCCCCAACTACATGTATGTCCCGGATCCCGGCTCGCTCCCTGTTTCCCGGTCGCCTTCCGGCTCTCCCAGTTCTCAAGGTTCCCGCTCTCCTAGTTCTCGTGTTTCTGGACACAGTTCTCGTCAGGCACAGATGTGGCCCCGGTTCAACGCTCGTCCGAGGGGGAGTGATGAAAGAGATTTATACTCAGCCTTTGCATTCCTTTGGTCATTGTAGTGTTTGTTTACTAGTAAATGTGCTTCTTGCTTGCTTCAATTCATAGTACAAGAATCGACACTGTTGACATTGATAGTCGAAGTAAAGTTGGCACCAAAGGTGGCTCAATCACCTTGCTTTGTAACGAGTACATAGAGAGAGACCGGCATACATCGAACTTTACCAATCAAATGCAAACCTGGCAATAGTAATGTTCATGTGAGCGTGGTTATACAAAGACATCGTCCCAGGTAAAGGTGACTGAAAGATCAGATACAATATATTTCCGTCTAGGTGGGCTCCATTCAAATTATCCAAGTGTTGGTAACCTATGAAATACTCGAATCGAACATTCATTTGCTCGTAGAAAACGTTCTCGGAGCCAGCCACCAACATTCCACTTTTGTCGTAGACCGACGCACTGAGGGTGTGGTTGAACCAAGTGGACCCGTCCAAGCGCACCAGCAACCACTTGCTCTCGTGCTCGCTGACGTAGAAGACTGCGTTTTCAGTGGTCTCACCGAATGCCACGTCGAAGCAGTTGGCCGTCGCTGCCACGTCAGGGGCAGTAAGACTGAAAGAACAAAGTGCCAGTGAGTGCGGCTCTTGTCTGATCAGCAGAACTGCCACTTGAGCTTGAGTTACGTGCATGGCCAGAAGACTGCAGTTGCGCACGCCGTTACAGGCGGGAGGCACCAGCGTCTTCCGTGTTGGCGCTGAGCCCGACAAGGACGTTTTGCTCAGCTTCACAACCAGCGACCGACTGACGCTACGCGCTCCGTCCTTGCCACAGAACCAGACTGAATGCCGTCCGGACTCTTGGAGCACCCACAAGCCGCACGGCAATGTGGCAAACAGTTCGTTGGGCTCGGTTTTGACTGTGTTGAGCACTGTGTAGAAACTGAGCGGCACCTGGGATGAGGATGTGTTATGTGCACACAGACAATAGAGCAAATCTAGTCCGTAGCCTCGACAGTACAGCGGTGTTGCTGCATGGGGACAGACGGGACTCCGCCAGACACTTGAATTCACCAGCTGCATGTTTCTCTTTTCCATCTGATAGACGAGAAATGTTTGCTTCTGATAATGGTAGAACGACACTGTCAGGTAGTCTGTGCCACAATCAGAAGAAAGTTGCACTAAATTGAGTCGTTTTGAGCTCCGCCGTGCTGTGCCCAAATGCATTGGTTCGGACAACGTCATGGTTACATTGACACCAAGCAAATTTGTAACTGAACCTTTGAGAATTGCACTGCTAACTAGAAAGCCGAGCAGTGCACATGCGAAAAAGACACCGAAATACAGCAGCGGTCGATAGGGTACAATTGGTTTAGATGTTTTACCAACCACCGTGTCAACAGTAGTGACGCTAGGAGAAGAGAGTTCACTGTCACCAATTCGTTCATACAAATTGGAAGTATGCGATTCCGATTCTTGAGCCATTATTTGCAACCATTCAGCAATGTCTTTGGCGGCAGCCACCATGCTTACGCCTATTCGCCAATCTTTTATCCAGAACAAAGTGTCTGCCTGCACTAGTCCTGCTTCCAACGGAAGTAGCACGCACTCAACCAATTTGCGATGCGGAATTAACCTCAACAAACTGCGAGGGTCTTTAGCTGTCTCCCTGTCAGGCACAGACAGTACCAATGGCACGTACGGATTGCCCAATAGATTGTCGGAGTCAACGCTACTCTCACTGGAGCACCGCTGCAGACAAGGATATCCAGGATCGCTCGCGCATCTCAATCTTCGATGCAAGACAAGCACCTCAGTCTCGGCGACTGTCAGACACTGCACGGACACGCTGCGCGCAGATAAGGAATTCATCGGTACGCTCTACTAATTTCTTCTACAAACTGAACGACATTCGCTGAATGCTACAAGTCGTTTACGGCGGTCACAACACACCACCACTGCTAAGAGCGACTGATAAGTAACTGATAGCAGAAGCTTACATAAATGTACGTGCCTGACTGTAAGATGCAAGGCCTGTTTGTGTGTGATTATTCAGTGCATCTCTGTTTCGCCGGACGGTTGAAAGTTGGCCTGGATAGACAGTTTGGTCAGGTTCTGACAAGCACCCAGTTCACTGCGCAAAGCGACAAAGTTCAAAGGTACGTCACCACGCCGATGCATGAGAGAGACCTCAGTGAGACAGTTGCTAAACGGTTGCCATTCGCCCAATTCTTAAGCTATCGACAAGCGGCTTGGTGCATTGTGTAGCTGAGATAATGGGCTTTCTAACAGTGTGCCCCAGTTTAGTATATCCCAATTTTTGACGAAAATGTTTAGCGTTTTTCGCGGTTAAAAGTGATTCAAAAAATTGCTCATTATTTAAACGGTCATAACTTCTGACCACAAAGAGCTAGCCATATACTGATCACACCACATGAAAGAGCTCGTCGAAAACAATATTATAGATGCCATCGCAATCCAGATTAATCGATCCTAGCCTGAGTAGTAGCGTGCCAAACATGATCATAATTTTTGGGCTCAATTTTCGGATTTGTCGTGCTTTCCAAGACCACTGGCAGCGAAGCAGTGTTCTAATTGAGTCGTGAGGCCCATCAATCGAAGCGTCTTGGTGGCCTGAGTTCAAAAATCATACTCAAACCTAAATTGGAGGCTTCGTATCTATGTTACGGACCGAAGTTATAAACGCCTATTTCATACCCTTCCAGAGCCTAATGTTTGCAGCCATTTTTTCACAAATAGAACATCGAAATTCCAAATTCTGAACGAACATTTTGATGCAGAACGGCGAGACGAATCGATTGGTGTGAGAAACGTCTTTCTACGACCACGTTTTCCCGGTGAACAGTAGACATGAATGAATGTCGCTCTGATTTACGCTACAAAAATGGCCTGTTTAGTAGGGAATTCATGGTCTTGCTCATCATCCGGTGATCCCAGATGGATCGCTGAGCTACCATCCACACCGGTGAAGGATCCACAACGGTCTGTTGAACTCGAATATCGCGGCTGCATCGCTCTTTTAACCATTGCCATCACCGTACAAGTGGAAATATAGGAGTGGTCAGATTTTCACCTTTGTCTTCTCACATTCTGAGTTAATTCTGGACGAAATAACGGTCGAAAATTAAAATTCTGAACCAACATTCTAATGCAGAACGGCTAGACGAATCGATTGCTATGCAAAACATCCTTCCACGACCACGTTTTCCCGGTGAACAGTGGAGACTTTTGCGCGAGATCCCGATTTTAACTTGGAAACTCCTGTTCTTTATGGAATTTCAGCTATAGCACTGCCACGTAAGACACGAGATGCAAACTATTAGTTTAGTGGAAAGGAAACCAATCGATATGCAATGGTCAACTGAGTTCGAAAATTTCAGTGCGTTGCTCTTCGGTCTATATGTCATGCATCCATTGAAATTTTATTATTTTATATTTGGTTTCATAGCTGTACAGACAGGGACTACAAAAGTAACAGGTTATATTAGGTATCGAGATAGCTTATAAACCTTGAAGTTGTTGGTGAAACTTGTCAACTTGCTCTGTAACTTGTCTAGCGCTTTTCTTTGCAGCATAGTCAAGACACGATTCCAGCTCCACGATTGGTTTGAACTGCTCCGCTAGCTGACTTGCATTGCAACCTTGCATAAAGATGTGGCGTTTCCTTCCTGGATTTTGTCCATAAACGTGTCATAGGAACGCTTTTCCTTTGCACACTGCACGAAGTTGGTAAGGTATGTTGAGAGATTTTGAGCAAAAGATGGATCCAGATGCACAGCAAATACACCAGCGTGTACCAGTGTCCAGCTGATATACAAGCAGGAGAAAGAATCGAATGCCTCCATTTCAGCTGTGAGCTGCACATAGTGCTGCCATGGCAGTCTCTGTGCTGGTTTTGCTTTTCCATTACCTGCTAGGAATGGGCACTTGATGCTTACTGGAATGCTTTCCTTCTTCGATTTATCGTGACTAGAAAGGAACCCATTCGGTGATGCAATCAGATCAGGTGATGCTGGTAATGCACCAACTTCTCTGAATAGCACGTTTTCGGTTGGCAATCCAATTGCATTGAGAACAGTACTGCAGTGCTGCAGTAAAGTAAGAACAGCACTGTGGTCATTAGCTCTGCTCCAGTTCTCTGCTAATTCTGCGTTTATGTCAGAACGGCGTTGTGGGAACTCACGTTCGTGTATTTCCAGCAGTGTGTTTTCCCCACAGTGGAATCTAACAAGCTCACAGTTACATGTCTTTAAAGACTAAAAATGTATTACCTATAGAACAATTTCCGCAGGTCACCACTCTTTTTTGTTGGCCGGTTATGTGGCGTCAGCTCTACAAGTGATTTGTATGCAGTGTTGGCACTGATCAGGTCAGGAGTTTCCTGCATCTTCTGCCACTCTGCTGTGTAACGCCTCACGCCTAGTGGGCCCTCGTCCTGAGTCAATCTGTCAAACGATGGCAGATATTCAAGACTATCCTGTTGTTTGATTCCAAGCATTATCTGGAAGAAATTCAGTTGTTGGCTCCCTTATACAGTCTACACCCCAGTGTCCAACTCCTGAAAGTTTATTTAAGGTCTAGAATTCTGCGAATGTTACAATGCCATGTTGTAGGTAGAAGAAAAGTGGACTAGAGTGCCTCCACAGCGATAACATTCATCATGAGCTTTTCTCTTTGTGCGCGAATCAGTAACTAAATGTTCGAGTCGCTTGCGCAGTGCTTCTTGTTTGTCTTCCTTAGGGGAAAGGCCTTCCTAAAATCATTCCACATGCAGCAGTTACTGACCAGCTTGCTTGTACTACCTACTGATAGTTCAATAACATACCTTCATAAGGAAGTATGTGACACGTCGGCGTAGAAAATGCTTGAATAACTTTTGTGGGTATGGCGGAAGGGGAGCAGCCTGTATGCCCAATGCATTGAGCAGATCTTGACTCCAGAACCGTTGTTTGAATGTGTCACTGCAGAGATACTTTGCGGAAGCACTTTGCCAATTTTCGTGTTCAACAGACCGTTGTGCATCGATTGGTAGCTCAGCGATCCATCTGGGTTCACCGGATGATGAGCAAGACCATGAATTCCCTACTAAACAGGCCATTTTTGTAGCGTAAATCAGAGCGACATTCATTCATGTCTACTGTTCACCGGGAAAACGTGGTCGTAGAAAGACGTTTCTCACACCAATCGATTCGTCTCGCCGTTCTGCATCAGAATGTTCATTCAGAAGTTTAATTTTCGACCGTTATTTCGTCCAGAATTAACCCAGAATGTGAGAAGACAAAGGTGAAAATCTGACCACTCCTATATTTCCACTTGTACAGTGATGGCAATGGTCAAAAGAGCGATGCAGCCGCGATTTTCGAGTTCAACAGACCGTTGTGCATCGATTGGTAGCTCAGCGATCCATCTGAGATCACCGGATGATGAGCAAGACCATGAATTCCCTACTAAATAGGCCATTTTTGTAGCGTAAATCGGAGCGACATTCATTCATGTCAACTGTTCACCGGGAAAACGTGGTCGTAGAAAGACGTTTCTCGCACCAATCGATTCGTCTCGCCGTTCTACATCAGAATGTTCGTTCAGAATTTGGAATTTCGATGTTCTATTTGTGAAAAAATGGCTGCAAACATTAGGCTCTGGAAGGGTATGAAATAGACGTTTATAACTTCAGTCAGTAACATAGATACGAAGCCACCAATTTAGGTTTGAGTATGATTCTTGAACTCAGGGTACCAAGACGCTTCGATTGATGGGCCTCACGACTCAATTAGAACACTGCTTCGCTGTCTGTGGTCTTGGAAAGCATGACAAGTGCGAAAATTGAGCCCAAATATTATGGTCATGTTTGGCACGCTACTACTCAGGCTAGAATCGATTAACCTGGATGCTGATGTCATCTATAATATTGTTTTCGACGAGCTCTTTCATGTGGTGTGATCAGTATATGGCTAGCTCTTTGTGGTCAGAAGTTATGACCGTTTAAATAATGAGCAATTTTTTGAATCACTTTTAACCGCGAAAAACGCTAAACATTTTCGTCAAAAATTGGGATATACTAAACTGGGGCACACTGTTGGAAAGCCCATTATCTCAGCTACACAATGCACCAAGCCGCTTGTCGATAGCTTGCGAATTGGGCGAATGGCAACCGTTTGAATGTCGGTCACCGGAAGTGGCCCGGCACATATTTCGAGATTTGTCGTGGTTGGGTCCCCCCCTGGAAGGAACCTTTCGTAAATTTTAGTAAAATAAATTGAATAGGCTAAGCACACTAAAATTTTGGTTACTATCAACTAGAGAAGAGTGCGAACTACGTAGTATTGGCCCGTTTTTCAAGCATTGGGTTTTTGTTTATACGGTATTTTTATTTTATTTTGTCTTTTACCGTAAATACCGTATAGCGGTAAATAACGCATACCAAGGTTCGTGCGGCTTTTGTATAGCAAAATTCCCTGACATTTCCCTGACTTTTCCATGACCAGAATCAAAATTCCCTGACCAACCAGGGTGAGGAAACTGCAACCAATCTGAAAAAATTTTAAAAAATTGGCTTTGTAAAACGCATTTAAACGGTGTTCAGAGCGTAAATTTCCGGTTTAAGTAGTAATAAAATCAGAAGACCGATCTTCAAAAAGCTGTTGTGAAAAGTCCCGACAGGACCATTTGGCGGCGAGATGTTTCTGATGCTATAAAATTTTTCCCTGATCAGACACCAAATTCCCTGACTTTTCCCTGATTCCCTGACTTTTTTTAAATTCCCTGACTTTTCCATGACTCCCTGACTTTCCAGGTACCGCACGAACCCTGCATACGTAGTACCGCATACCTTTCCAATCCCTACTCTAAGCAAAAAGTATACTACATACGTAGAGTGCGAACTGGTATTGGGTGTATTGGTATTGGGGTGTTTTCCAGGTATTAATTATTGGGTTTCGCGGGGGTTTTGTTCCCCAATAATTGGGACAGGTAAAATCGAAAAAAATCGATGTTGACTTGGTGAAAATTTGACCTGTAAAAATCGAAAAGGTTGATTGATGATTAGGTCTACGAAGCTGTTCTTGCGTTAATTGTCTCGGCACGAGAAAGCGGGCCATTTTGTGGGGCATGAAAAATTTCAAAATTGGTTGTGAATCATGGGATTATGACTTCTTGATGTATTTTGGCATGAAAAGAACGAATTTGAAGTCCGTTTTCGCCTATCTTCTTTGGTAGTCGAGATACTGACCCCTTCACGTTCCAAATTGTGAGAAAATTTTGTTGTTTTGTTTCAAAACTTTAGATAGTTAAACATACGTAAACAACGGCCTCTTAAATTTTTATCGCAGTGCAAAAAACCCTGTCGACACAACTGGAATGTACCTGTTCACTGAAATGCAATTTTTGGCCCAGCTACGCAAGTAGTGGGTATTGGGATATTGGGGTCTCAGGTATTGTTCGCACTTTACTGTAGACTACAGTGCACAACTCACGGAAAAAAACGTTTCCATTGATGAATGAGCGACAAGAAGCATTCTCTCCGAAGGCCGTTTCGAACTGCAACTGGAGCTTGTGGTTGAGTCGCCAGGCAGAACGGTTTTCAATTCTGTCCCTGAATCTGCGACACACAAACGCCAGTCTCATCTTGGCTTTCCAGCCGTTATTCCACTCAGCAGAGTGAACTGCTACCCTCTGCAGGATCAGATCGATCACTTCATCTGGACAAGCCAACATCGGACAAGAGCCGTCATTGGGCGGACGAGCGGGATTCGGAGTCTTCGCTGGCCCTGTCACTCTGGCACGTTTCCTGCCGGCCGAGTCGACTGTCCGACCACCACGCTTCATAGTGCTGTCTGCAACAACAACCAAACCGCCTTCAACACTTTAATGCATGTTTACATCAGTAACTCTAATGTGTAACCTAACAAATGAAACGTCCGTAGAAAGACGAGTTCTTTGTTAGCTACATAGTAGTTAGCTATAAATACTAGAGTGCGAATAATACCTGAAAAACCCTATACCCAATCCCAATACCTGAGGCCTCCAATACCCCAAGACTTGCGTAACTGGGTCAAAAATTGCGTTTCGGTGAACAGATACATTCCAGTGGTGTACACAGGATTTCTTTCATAGTGATTAAGATTTCGAAGAGGCCTGGTTGGGCCATTGTCCAACTATGGCGAGAAATTTTGAAAAATTAGCCTTTAAGAAAGCATTTAAAAGCCGTTCTGGAAGGTAAAATAAACAGAAATTAACAGTTTTAGTCCGTACATGATCTCATACATGTAACAGCTCCGGGCCGACCTGGGGGAGTGGTAGGGGGGTTACCTCAGGTGGGCGGTCGAGGGGGGTTTCGCCCTGAGGGGGGTCCCAAATTTCAAAAAGCTCCAAAACGCCTGTAAATGCGTTTTTAGCACGTTTTTTCAGTAAGGACGCTAAAAATCACTATTTTAAGCTGCCAAATAGCGTTTTAGAGCTAAAAAACAAGCAAAAAATGAAAAAAGGGCTTCCAAAAACACCGATTTCTCTTAAATATTTGTTCCCAGTTCGACATTCAAAAGTTGGGTCATAATTTAAGAGCCATATTTTAAGAACCGGGGCAGGTCAACAAGTGTGGCGACGTCCCGCCACTGCCACATAAAGTAGTTAATCAGAAACCGGTAAACAGATGCGGCGTTTCTAACCACATCCAGCACGGGACGATTAATTCAATTACTTGTATAGACGTCGAACACGTATCTAATATACACTTTATTACACAAAGAACGCGCCGTGATAAGGGAGAAATAAATTCAGAACGCCGAACCAGAGCCCTAGAATTTCTAGCTAAATCTCAGACAGCCTCCTGCCCTACTAGCCTCTAATTTCCTAGCTCTAAGTTCCTCTCTTCTTTTCTCTCTTTCTTTTCTTCTCCTCTCCTCTCTCCGTTCGGCCTTTCAGCTTGCGCCGATTAGCTTTAAGGTTTTGGACTCGGGCCATGGAATTTGGCGTCCAGCCGTCGATTGGTTGTAAGGACGGCAAGCATTTGGCCAGCACGTGTTAATTGGTTGCCGAGACGCACCGCTCGATCGGGCATTGTGAATCAGCCGCCAGATTTAGCCTTTTGCTAACTGGCGCTTAATGCAGAGCATATCGCCTTCAGTCCGAGCGAAAACTCGCAGTTCGCGACACTCCTCCGGCCCAACAAAGCACAGTCTTTGCAGAATGGTGGGAATTCAGTCAGACAGCCGATACTGTCCAGAATCAAATCTTTGGAGTGTCCGCCAGGCACATTCAGAAATCGCACACTCAGTACCAGCAGGAGCAGGATGAGGTGCCAGGTCCACTCAGAATGGGACCAACTCAATCAGCAGGAATGGTGTTCCATAGGTTCAAGGAAACGCACTCCAGTTCAGAGCCCAGTGCAGTCCGGCAATGGCGACAAAAAGGAATCGTATAGTTCTTGTCCAATGCCGATACAGACGATTGGTCATAGGCAGTAAGAATTAGATCCGAAAGGCTCATGAGATCGATGGAGAGCAGAGATCGGGGCAGGAGTTGCCACCTCTGGAACGGGTTCTTGATAACAAACTCACTCAATTTATACAATGAAATGAGAACACGCTTAGGATTAATACACTCACACAGCGTTGGTAATCCTACACTTAAGTTGCCAAAGAAAAGAAGCAAAATTACATCAGGCAAACAAGTACCGAAATTTTAGAATACTGCAAATGAAGAAACGCAAAAAAGAACAAACGAATCGATTTCTGAACACAAGCATATAGTGAAATGCATGCAAAATTCTCAGGCCTTTGGATTTCATGTCTAACACTGAAGAATGGTGGGGCACAGATTCTGGGCACACAAAGGCACAAATGAAACCCAAAGGCTACCGCTTTGCCTAGCTAATTAGAAAAGAGGGGGACTGTAAGTGAATTGAGTTTTAGGCCACTGGGATCTGTGGCATTTGAGCAAAACTGCTGAAAGAAAAGCACAGTTAAGCAACATTCGCGCCAAGAGACCATAATTAAGACTTACAAAAGTACTAAATTTATTTACTAAAGAACAGTACATTACTTTCAATTTAGTACTCGTCACTGAATTCATCGTCTGACTCAGGTTTATCAGTTTTCGTCTTCACAGATTCCTCCTTTTCTGGGGTCACTTCAAGAGGATGGAGTTGAGCAATTGCTCTTCGCAAGACCTTGCCAGAAGGTAGGCGAGAACTACGCGTGCTGCTCACAGAAGTTGAGGCGATTCTGAATGACCGCCCTCTGACTTACGTGGGTGATGACATCAATTCTAGCGTTGTTCTAACGCCAAACCGATTGCTGTTCACCTATAAGAAAACTGTGCTTCCAAGTTTAGCAGATTCGTCAGAAATGAGTGCACCAGAAAGGGACCCAAGCTATCAACCAACCACAGATCGCAAGTTGCAACAACAGTTGCAGGAGATGTGGAAAGCCAATGAGAGAAGAGTGGACCAGTTTTGGAGCTTGTTTCTCAAGGAATATCTTCCAAGTCTGCGCGAGCGATATCAAACACGGTTGAAGCAGAAACGAGTCAAAGCTGGGGAACAACCTACTGTCGGCTCAGTCGTCTTGGTTCATGACTCACTGCCTCGGGGCCAGTGGAAGGTGGGCAAGATTATCGAGCTTTTGCCAAGCCAGGACCACCAGATTCGGACTGCCATGGTGCGCAATGAAGAAATTCGACCTTTTCTTGAAGAAAAAAGAAATTTCTATCTAACCTTGATTCCTATTTGCTACACACCTGACGATTCTAAATTATCCGGTATTATCCGGTATTACCCGGTATCCGGTCTTCTGAAAAATTATCCGGTATACGGTATCCGGTATCCGGTATTTTATTTTACGGTTGCATCTCTAGTCCCGAAGATTACTACTTGCGCTGATTAGTATTTCAAGTGTAGATATTTTTGGCTATTTATCAGTTTAAAAGGGGCCACCGTCCTGGAGCTTAGAAGAAGGCTGTTATACTTATCCTTAATCGATTGCAAATTGTCATATCTACCAATCTGCTCTTGGGCAGACATAACTGTCGGCGGACTCGAATGCTAAGATAGTTTTAGTAAGTGGAGGTCGTGATGGCGCATTTTTTCCCATTTCTTAATTTGTTATTCAAGGATCTCTGAAAGTAAAGGCGCCGAAATATGCATCTAAGTTAGACCTACTCACATAGTAAAAGATGACCTAGAAAGCTTCTTTTTCCTATATTTTTCATAGTGCTGATCGTCATTTAAAAAGGACCACCGGCCTGTGGTTTCGATCTCAATCTTTCTAACTGTGCTTATTCTGTAGCCAGGATAATGTTCTACTGATCTGGCCTTGAGAACGAATGTACGTCTATAGGTATCGTATGAATTATATAACAAGGCCGGGGTAATCGGCCGATAATCGATGAAGTAGGGCGATATGACGAGAGTGCGTAATTTGCGGTAGTTATTAGTTAGCGCAGATAACAAGATTACTGACTCCGTTTCAAAGTTAAATGAATTCAGAGTTTTTTGCAAATTACTCCTTATGGATGCGTCGGAGCGCTTTGGGCCGTATGACCAAAGTTGTAGAGGGGGCTGAGCTCTGTACTGTGGTGCAACCTAATCTGCGCAACATTGATCGGTAATCCTAATTTGCGCGATGGAAAAAAATCACCTTTTCTTGTAGTGGGTTTGAAAGCGATTTGAGCACTGCGTTCGATTGCTGATACCGTGAGGATTCTAAGGACGTATTTATATTGTTTGTAGGTCGAACGGTTCCAAAGATACGGACTTGTAAAGTTACCCTAAGTATGTATTAGCGGTCGGGAGCGCGATCAGTCCAGTAGTTTTTAGTCGTCCATGGTTTAGTCATGGACGACTAAAAAAAAGTGGTAATATGGATTCGGATCCCCGGACCCCCGGACCCCCACCGAATTCGGACCCCCAGCCTGGTACGGAAAAATGGTTCTTAAGATTCGGAACCCCACCTAGGCCGTAGTTTAAATTTCACGAAATTTTATTTGGAAAATTATGGGGCACATTTGGACACCTCGGTACGCGGACCATTCCCCCCATCCACCGAGCACCCTAACTTTAGGCCTCAGTTTCAAGCTGCAATTCAAGTTTCTTCCGGTACCAATTTTCACTTTATTTCTTCTATTTTAGTGTATGATCTCTGCTGTTCTTCCGGTACCAATTTTCACTTGATTTCTCCTATTTTAGTGTATGATCTCTTCTGATCTTCCGGTACCGATTTTCACTTTACTTCTTCTATTTTAGTGTATGATCTGTGCTAGTGCGTCTGGTCGCAAATTCTCTCTGGTAGATTGGAGTACTGACGCAACTCTGTTCGGGCACTTTATACTTGATTCGATATTGCCGTATGGTGTGATTACATATTTCCTTGTGTAGCATAAGTACGATAAATCTTTTTAAATACTTCGTTATTATTGGTCTACCTACATGCGCGCGTACTACTGTTTCTAAGTAAATTAATTTGAAATATAATTCAAACTATAATTTACTTGTATTAGTAAATTTCTAAAAAGTATAATTAAAGTGATAATTATAATTTACTTAGCAACAGTAGCGCGTACGAATATACTACTGTACTGTGGAACCAATGTGATGCTCTTTTCGAGCGAAAGAGATACAATGTAGTCTCGTTTACTGTGTTCAACAACGGCATTTCAATTCCCCGATCGATTCTGTCAGGGTTCGGATTCGGTCAGGGGATTTAAAATTTGTCAGGGGATTTTGGGATTATCAGCGGAAATTGCGGGCGTCACTACATAAAAACATGCATTCAGTAGGTTGTAGAAGCAGCAATGAAAGTGCATGTAATTCAGTCGATATCAGTACGTTTTAGAAGGGTAATTTTTCAAAAAATTTCTCGCCCTGGTTGGACGGCCCAACCAACCTCTTCAAACTATTAAACCTGTTAGTTTCTGTGGTCAGAATGCCTTTCAAACGCGTTTTTGAAGGTTGATTTTTTAGAACATTTTCGTCCTGGTTGGGCGGCCAAACAAAACGTCTTCAAACTGCTAAAACTGTTAGTTGTATGCTCAGAGTGCCTTACAAACACAATTTTCAAAATTTCCTCGCATCTGGTTGGGCAGGCAAAATCGGGGGAATGTCAGGGGATTTTGGATCAACAGATTGCCACGACCCTGACTATGATGAGTTTTAGATTCATATATACAGTAGTAGCTCCTTCGCTAGTAAAGATTTCTAGCACAATTTTTATTCAGACTTGATGTACTTTCAGTGGAGCTCAGCGACAGTGTGAAGAAGTCAGTTTTTTGCTCTCCTACCTGCCGTATGGCATTTTTAATTATATTTAAATTATTTTTATCTGAGAAATACTTTGTTGGACTCAATTTTTTGTGCAAGTTTATTTGTTCTACTGTTGGCAAGTCCGACTTGAACCTGGACTTATTAATAGGTTTTTAACCTGAAATCTGTGGACTTGAACCTGAACCTGAACCTATTTTATTTCAGCCGGACTTGAACCTGTTTCGTTTTACTGGACTCACTCAATAGGTTCAAAATTTGAGTCATGGCAATTTAGGCAAAATTTGTCAAATTTGCGGTTGGATTGCACAACATTTTCATGGTTTCTTGTTTTTACACCTATTTTTCAAACTGAATATTCGAGAAAACCAAACTACTGCCCCATAAAATGTGGTTTTCGTCTTTCATTGCTAGTAGACAGGCTTATATAGCTCAGAAAACTTGCCAGCAGTGCAAAATTTGAACAATTCTTGAAATTATCAGTGGACTTGAACCTGAACCTATTGTCCAGGTTTTTTAGATGATGGACTTGAACCTGGACTTGAACCTGAAATTTCGATGTTGGACTTGACTTGAACCTGAACTTATTTTTTTAACCCCGGACTTTCCAACAGTAATTTGTTCACTGTAATGCTCAATGTTGACCTTCCGCTTTAACTGTTACGCAGCTTTTTTTACTCACCACCAAGTCAAGCATTTTTGACAATCGTTTAGCCGATGCTTAATTTATTTCTATGACGTGCAGTTTGCTGAGAAAGACGTTACGCAAAGTCATTACATAATGATTATATGAACGAATTTACCGCATTACAGTAATTTATGAAATCAGAGCTTAAAGAAACCGATTGCCGGCTCAATCCCTGAGCCTGAACCTAAGCATCAGCTCAATCCCTAAGCCTGAACCTAAGCATCAGCTTGAAACTGAGCCCTAAAGTTAGGGTGGTCGGCGGATGGGGGAAATGGTCCGCGTACCGACGTGTCCAAATGTGCCCCGAAATTTGCAAACAAAATTTCGGGAAATTTAAACTACGGTCCCGGGGTGGGGTTTCGAATCCACAAACCGTTGTTTCCGTACCAGGCTGGGGGTCCGAATTCGGTGGGGGTCCGGGGGTCCGGGGGTCCGAATCCATATTACCAAAAAAGTCATAGTTTAGTTTATACTGCTTTTTTAATTTCTGAATTGTTGTTTGAGGTATCACTGAGAAGAGAAAATGTCCGCTTTGCCTTCAAAATTAAAGCCGATAGGCCACTATGTAAAAATAGCTAATGAGCATTCTGAGCGAGATGGTGCTATTTATTATTGGTGTAAGTTATTATTAATTATTTAAGCCCGGTTCACACTACTAAATAAGAAATACTGTAATAATAGTATAGTGAGTGGCCTTATTTCGCACCGGTTCACACCTGTGCAATAAGAAATAGCCACGAAATAAGAGTTACGCTGTGCTCAACTTTTTTCATCTGAAATAAAAGTTTTCTTTCACTTTAAAGGCGTAAAGCAAGTCGGCTTAACTGACTTTTAGGGGTCCCTAATGAGGGCGTATATCTCAGGATCTAAGCAGAGCACATTAATGAAAATTTCAGCATCTTTTAAGAATTTATTGATCTTTCATTTAAAAAAGATTCATTCAAATCCGTTGAGATTTGCCTTAACAACTGACTTTTAGGGGTCCCTCTATTATACGTACCTATATTAATTAATCACTTTCTTGCTAAGGCTAAGGCTTAAGCTTAGGCTCAGGCTTGGGCTCAGGCTTAGGCTTAGGCTTAGGCTTAGGTTCAGGCTTAGGCTTAGGCTTAGGAGTCAACTGAACACGGTAGATAAAATTGAAATTTTTGTTAGGGCCCCTAGAAGTCAGTTTTGCCACCGCTGTAGCGACTGCAAATCTCAACGGATTTGAATGAATCCTTTTTTAAATGAAAGATAGATGAATTCTTAAAAGATTGCTGAAATTTTCATTACTGTGCTCTGCTTAGATCCTGAGATATACGCGCTCATTAGGGACTCCTAAAAGTCAGTTTTGCCAAGCAAGTCGTCATAACAAAACAAGGTCTGAAACGACTGTCTAAGGAAGGACGAAAAGTGGTCAGAAACCTTTAAGGTCTGCCGATACACTTACAAACCAAAGTTTTTCCAGCAGTTACCAGCTGTTTTTCATAGAAATGATGCCGTTGAGTAGATTACTGGCAAGTTTCAAGGCATTTATGTTCTGTTCGCTTTTTTCGGATTGGACATCCCGTTCTTGACTGTGTGGCTTCCAGTTGACTGCCTAGGCTCAAATAAATAACGTACTAAAATTGCGATAAATGCGGACCATTATTTTGGTGGTTATGCTGTTCCTTCCACCTATCTAATGATATCACTAAAACCGTTTAGTTTCAAAAAATTGTCAAAACCAAAAGATTTTTGACGCTGACTATACTCTGCAGCTGATTTTTAAGAAGAAGAAGAAAAAACTTTCATCTCAACACAACCCAAACGCGAACACGTACTGGTTAGTCAGCAATGCACATAAGACATGCTATTCGTTGCAGAGAACAGTCAGTGTATTGCCACGAGTGGCCTAGCACTGCCTAATACAAGGTGCACATACATTAGGCAACCACATGTTCTGGCACATGAAGAAGATGGGACAGATCGATTTGCTTTAACATGCATTTTGCGAGAAAGTCAACTTAGGAAGGTCAAGCAACTTTTTTTCCCGGATCCGGCTGGTGTCGAAATATGTTAAAATAGATACCAAACGAACACCAACGGTGCATGTTCGAACATCGGGGACCCCCTAGAACCTGAGCTGTACCCCCTCAAAGTTGGGTCACCAGCCACTTTTTGACCAATTTTTTTGTGTCTGACAGTCTCAACTCAAACGATCACCATTCTCTCATTTCTCTAGATACAGAATTGGGCTGCACATGGTTCGATAGCTCTAAGGGTGGCCTTTCTAGCGCTCTACCCCCAGGCTTCCGGAACGTACCCGGTTAGCGAGATATTCTCGAAAAACTAAAAAATTTCCGAAAAACACTGCCTGATTTTTTTCCGAAAAATCGTTATAACTTCTGCCAGATATGCGTCGTCCGTTAGATATTTTAGATAATGATACAACACTAAAGGCCAAACAAAATTAACATATTTCGGATCCAAATTGTGGTTGGTGGGGGGGGTGTTTTGCGATTTGAAGACTGTCGAAAAAATTTTTTTTGCTTAGAATCAAAAACAAACAGTCAGTCTGATGCAGGTTGACCCGTTGATTCCGAATATGCACTCGGATCGGCTGGATTCCTTCTGGTTCGGGAGTTATTGACCTCCAAATTCTTGACAGACAATATTTCTCGAGTGGCACTCCTCATTAGCATGAGTAAGAAGCGTGCTGAAAAGCAGTTTTTCTTATGCAGTTTTTGCTGCTGATTCTGAAAATAGCTATATTTTCTCTCTGCGATGCCGATTTTGGAAGATATGGCCATTTTAAGAATTTGCAACGAAAATGTATGAACTTTGCATGCCATAGCAGTTTGAAAGGTGACTCAGTTCAGACATGTGTTGGGCACAGACCCATGCAATTTGCTTCATCTACTGCAGTTTTTCACGCTGATTCTGAAAATGAGAGCCGTTTTTCAATATGCCCGCTCCCACATGAGTTATTGCCTCCTGGTTCCCTGTCATTTACGTCATAAGTGACTGATCAAGGAAATGCATGAAATGGCTCCTATTAGGTGTAGTTTTCTTCGCTGATTCAGAATATGACGCTATTTTTGCGGTACAACCACTGGCTCGTGACTTTTGGCCTTCTAAAGTTTTATCAACATCCATGGTTTCTGGAGGGGTCATCTTGAAAGAGACAATCATTGTTCCTGCACTTGTAAAGGGAATCATGTATCAGTAAATAGTCTACCTGACCTATTTTGAGCCGCTGATTTCAAAAATTACCATAGTTTTACCCTGGAAGAACCCAATTTTCTGATACAATCCTCCACAGTTATGACACAACAATATAACTGAATCATAAAAACCAGAGCCTGAAGAAGAGAGGTAAGGTCATTTTTGAAATCAGCGGCTCAGAATAGGTCAGGTAGACCATTTACTGTTACATGATTCCCTTTGAAAGTGCCGGAACAATGATTATCTATTTCAAGATGACTCCACCGGAAACCATGGGTATTGATAAAACTTTAGAAGGCCATAAGTCACGGGCCAGTGGTTGTACCGCAAAAATAGCGTCATATTCTGAATCAGCGAAGAAAACTACACCTAATAGGAGCCATTTCATGAATTTCCTTGATCAGTCACTTATGACATAAATGACAGGGCACCAGGAGGCAATAACTCATGTGGGAGCGGGCATATTGAAAAACGGCTCTCATTTTCAGAATCAGCGTGAAAAACTGCATTAGATGAAGCAAATTGCATGGGTCTGTGCCCAACACATGTCTGAACTGAGTCACCTTTCAAACTGCTATGGCATGCAAAGTTCATACATTTTCCTTGCAAATTCTTAAAATGGCCATATCTTCCAAAATCGGCATCGCAGAGAGAAAATATAGTTATTTTCGGAATCAGCAGCAAAAACTGCACAAGAAAAACTGCTTTTCAGCACGCTTCTTACTCATGCTAATGAGGAGTGCCACTTGAGAAATATTGTCTGTCGAGAATTTGGAGGCCAATAACTCCCGAACCAGAAGGAATCCAGCCGATCCGAGTGCATATTCGGAATCAGCGGGTCAACCTGCATCAGACTGACTGGTTTGTTTTTGATTCTAAGCAAAAAATTTTTTTTCGACAGTCTTCAAATCGCAAAACACCCCCCCCCCACCAACCACAATTTGGATCCGAAATATGTTAATTTTGTTTGGCCTTTAGTGTTCTATCATTATCTAAAATATCTAATGGACGACGCATATCTGGCAGAAGTTATAACGATTTTTCGGGAAAAAATGAGGCAGTGTTTTTCGGAAATTTTTCAGTTTTTCGAGAATATCTCGCTAACTGGGTAGGTTCCGGAAGCCTGGGGTAGAGCGCTAGAAAGGCCACCCTTAGAGCTATCGAACCATGTGCAGACCAATTCTGTATCTAGAGAAATGAGAGAATGGTGATCGTTTGAGTTGAGACTGTCAGACACAAAAAAATTGGTCAAAAAGTGGCTGGTGACCCAACTTTGAGGGGGTACAGCTCAGGTTCTAGGGGGTCCCCGATGTTCGAACATGCACCGTTGGTGTTCGTTTGGTATCTATTTTGACATATTTCGACACCAGCCGGATCGGGGAAAAAAGTTGCTTGACCTCGTTCCCTTATAGCTAAGTTGACTTTCTCGCAAAATGCATGTTAATAACTTAGTAAACATTTCAATAGTGTTGTTAGGCTCTTTTTTAAAAAAAAGCCTTTTTTTGAAGGCCCATTTCGAAAATTTTTTATTTTATTCACAGTATGGAAATTTTGGGGAAAAATCGCTGAATTTAGCCTCAGATATACATTAGTAGTGCAGTTCTATCAATTTCTTGCCTATTCTAAGCCTAAAAATAGGTTTTGAAGGGCAGCAGCCACTCTGTGAGCAATGCTGCAAGTAGAATGTCGACTCTCAGGCTGCAACACTATGTTTGAACCAAAGTATCAGTTTTTGTATTTAAAGTTGCTTCTGATGCATCCTTGCATCTCCTACAAGCTATATTTCATGCTAGGAAAAAATTTTGAAAAATAAAATTTCGAAATGAAAAATTTTCATAAAAAAAGCTTTTTTTGGCTTTCAAAAAAATTTTTTTTACAACTATACATTTCAATGTCAATTTTACTATCTTACTATGCTATTTTTACTGTACTGATTTCATATTTCGCAGTGTGAACGCTCCGAATCTATTCACTTGGGGTCTAGGACAACTCATCACACCGACTCGACGCCCGACAACTCGCCACCGGTAAAAACTTCCCTCCGCTATCAGGGTTCGTCCGGGACCTGGAAAGTCAGGGAGTCATGGAAAAGTCAGGGAATTTGGTGTCTGCTGGTCAGGGACAAATTTGATAGCATCAGAAACATTTCGCCGCCAAATGGTCCTGTGGTTGGGTGGAAATTCCTCCGAAAAAAGTTCCTCCGGTGGACATTCCTCCGGTTGAAATTCCTCCGTTTTTGATTCCCCCGAAAATAATTCCTCCGTTTCAGATTCCTCCTGGTGGAAATTCCTCCGTTTTAAATTCCTCCTGGTGGAAATTGCTCCGTTTTAAATTCCCCCTTCTGAAATTCCTCCGTTAAAAATTCCTCCGTTTTAAATTCCTCCTGGTGGAAATTCCTCCGTTTTAAATTCCCCCTTCAGAAATTCCTCCGTTAAAAGTTCCTCCTGGTGGAAATTCCTCCGTCTTACATTCCCCCTTTCAACTTAAGTTCCCTCCAAGGTTCAAATGCCGTGTTTATACAGTGTGCTATTGCCAGTTTACGTTTACGTTTATACACAGTCTTTATGTTTTCTAGCACAGATCCAGACACAATAGAGACACAACACAGAAATTTCACAGCGAAATGTTTAAAGGCTTAGCGAGGAGCATGTACAACAAATGAATTAGTTGACTATCATTGATGCGTCCAGCACGGTAGCGGTCCTGCGCCTCCATGATCTGTTGGTTCAGAAGCCGGTACGTTTTGTTCACTTGAGCCACGACCTGACCGGCATTTATCTGTTGGATCACAACAGACAACATCTGTTGTTCCAGCAACAGATGACGAATATACTAAAAGAAATTTTCCGTCTCGCATGTACTAGGGGGTTTGGGAGATTACCCCCTAGCTAGAAAGGCCATACCACCGGGACTATCCAACTTGCGCACAACCGATTTGCGCACACGGATCGCGGGCACACCAACTTGCGCACAACCGGTTTGCGCACAACCGATTAGCGCACAACCGGTTTGCGCACAACCGATTAGCGCAAAACCGAATTGCGCACAACACAACCGATTTGCGCACAATTTTTTTACTTAAGCACTTTTACTTCTTTTGCAGCACAATATAGTCATAGACACCAACAGTAATTTTACATAACAGTTACATTTATAACAGTGTGATTTATAATACATAAATTTTATAACTGATTGCGCTTTGGCTGTGCGAAGTAGTGCCCTATTCCTCTTAGAAATTGTTTGAAAAGTCATTTATAATTTAGTTAGCGATTTCCTTAAATACACCTACCTGCACCTTACATTGTTTTGTTCTGAAAGGATGCGTTCCAGGAAAAAGTAAATGTCTGGATGCTTGCATTTGTTGAACAACCTGGCCATCTTAGAGTTCCAGCTCTCGACATCATTGTTGGTGCAGCGGACCTCATTCACCACGACCCAAATGGCACGGCATGCATCCACTGTCTCTCAAAGTACTCAAACTGCATGCATGCCAGTTTGGCTGACCGAACTGAATTTACATATAACGCTTACATAAGCATGCTTGTACCATTAAGCCTGCATTACCATAGCCTTACAGCGTATGTACCCTAGATTCAACACACAACAACACAACTATTACTTTTTGTGCGCAAATCGGTTGTTTTGTGCGCAAATCGGTTGTTTTGTGCGCAATTCGGTTGTGCGCTAATCGGTTGTGCGCAAACCGGTTGTGCGCTAATCGGTTGTGCGCAAACCGGTTGTGCGCAAGTTGGTGTGCCCGCGATCCGTGTGCGCAAATCGGTTGTGCGCAAGTTGGTAGTTCCCATACCACCCTCACCCCTGAGTCAGTTTAGGGACCGCGACATAAAAAATACAAGTACTAGTAGCGACTGATGATGTACTAACAAACACAAACAAACTGGCTCAGAAATAACTAATTTTTAGCTTAAAATTCGCTTGAAAAGCCTTTGAAAAAAAAATTTGGCGTTTCCACTGCTGATCTTTAAGAGAGATCGGTGTTTTTGGAAGCCCTTTTTATCGCTTTTTTTGCTTGTTTTTAGCTCTAAAACCCTATTTGGCAGCTTAAAATAGTGATTTTTAGCCTCCTTACTGAAGATTTTTAGCTTCTTACTGAAAAAGTGCTAAAAACGCATTTCTAGGCGTGCCGGAACCCTTTGGAAATTTTTGACCTCCTCTGGGCGAAACCCCCTCCCCCCACGCCGGCCCGGATCTGTTACATGTATGCAAAGGTAGTATGAACTTGACTTAGGAAAATGTTCTAAATGATTTAGAACAATGTTCAAAATCTATATAATGATTAAATCTACAGGGTGTGCCAAAAAAAAACAACCCAGCAGATTTTTCGCTGTAGCAACCGCAAATCTCAACCGATTTGAATGAATCCTTTTTTAAATGAAAGATAAATAAATTCTTGAAAGATTAATGTAACGCTTATTAACGTACCCTGCTTAGTTCCTGAGATATTCACTCTCAAATTCAAAAATTTGATTTTCGCAGTGGACAAGAGGGAATTTTTCTTTTTCCGCTGCACTTCGTAATAAAACGGATTCCTGCTACTGCTGAGGGCTATTGGAGGCTTTACTGGTGACTCACAAACTCGGTTCACTTCAACAGTAAAGTGTCAGTAGCCCACAGCAGTAGGAATCTGCTTTATTATGAAGTGCAACGGAATCGCTCTTGTTCTTTGCCAAAATCTGTTTCGACTTTGAGGGCAAATATCTCAAGAACTAAGCAGTGAATCTCAATAAAAATTGCACCAATCTTTGAACAATTTATCAATCTTTCATTCAAAAAAGCAGTCATTCAAATCGGTTAAGATTCATGGTTGCAAAAGTAAAAAATCTGCTGGGTTGTGTTTATCACTCTTGTTCACTGCCAAAATCTCTGTTTTGACTTTGAGGGCAAATATCTCAGGAACTAAGCAGGCTATCTTAATAAGCGATTCATCGGTCTTTCAAGAATTTATTTTTCTTTTATTTAAAAAAAGATTCATTCAAATCGGTTGCGATTTGCGGTTGCTACAGCAAAAAATCTGCTGGGTTGTTTTTTTTGGCACACCCTGTATATAAAATTACCGCCGAACAATTAAGAGCGTGCATCGCGCGCACAGCAATTAGGCTGGCCGGTGTTCATGGGATGGTTCAATACCTACTGTATGTTCGCTAGGGCTAACTGAATTTAATCGTACAAGTACAGTAATTCACTGAGTACCCTACAGTATCTCAGAGAGCGACATTGTTACAGTGTCACTGTCAAAATAAGAACTAACCGTGTTTGTCGTATAGCTCTCTTGGATTGATGTAAGGCTTGCACCGAACCTCCTTGACCAACTTTTGCGCTTGGCTCTTGGCTTTCACTCCAGGCAAATCGGACAGGCAGCTGGGCACGTGCTCCGAGCGGGGTAACACATAGCTGGGCGTTCCGCCATCGGTCCAAACGCGCCCTCTGCACCGGTTTGTGGACGCGCAGGTCCAGATGACTCGATTGGCAGCGGGATTCAGTTCCTTTACAGTGTAACGGTAACCCCGGCAGGTCAGGAGAGGCTTTCCTCTTTCTGAGCCTGCCGCATCATAGTCAAATTCAAAAACCCGCTCCGCCATGCCAACAGGCGTGTACGAGATCCGGATACGTAAAGGACCAGGTAGCCTAGCCACAGTATTACCGGCCCGGCAACCTTTACGCTGATTGGTGCGGAGCGGCCAAAAAACTCATTAACAAAGAATCTGCAAGTTGGCCGGTCCGCCCCAGGCGATAAGTGAAACAATTATCTTGACTGACAGGCAATAAAAACGCTATTATGGAGAGTAACAGTCAACTAACATGTCAATCAAAGACCAAAGACGGTACAGATCAAACGCAATGCTAAGCAAAATGATACAGAAAAGGCCTCAGAATCAGAATAATGTTCGGAGGAATTTCCACCAGGAGGAATTTTAAACGGAGGAATTTCTATCAGGAGGAATTAAAAACGGGGGAATTTAAAACGGAGGAATATTAAGCGGAGGAATTTAAAACGGAGGAATTTCAGAAGGGGGAATTTTAAACGGAGGAATTTTCACCAGGAGGAATTCAAAACGGAGGAATTTCCACGAGGAGGAATTTCCACACGGAGGAATATCAACCGGAGGAGTTCTGGCCGGAGGAATTTCCACCGGAGGAGTGTCTATCGGAGGAATTTCCACTATGCCGGTCCTGTCAGCACTTTTCACTACGGTTTGTGCCCAGTTCCGACTTTCCCATTTCCGACTTTCCCAGTTCCGACGTTCCCAGTTCCGACTTTTCCCAGTTCCGACTTTCCCAGTTCCGACATTCCCAGTTCCGACTTTTCCCAGTTCCGACTTTCCCAGTTCCGACTTTCCTGAACCTAACCCCTAAGCCTGAGCCTAACCACTGGCCCTAAGCCTAAACCTGATCCTCACCCTTAAGTTTAAGTCTAAGTCTAAGCCTAAGCCTGAACCTAAGCCTAAGCCTGAAACCTAACCCTTAAGCTCTAAGTCTAAGCCCTAAGCCTGAACCTAACCCCTAAGCCTGAACCTCACCCTAAGCCAAAGCCTGAACCTAACCTCTTAGCCTAAGCCTGAACCTAACCTCTAAGCCTAAGCCTGAACCTAACCCCTAAGCCTAAGCCTGAACCTCGCCCTAACCCAAAGCCTGAGCCTAACCACTGGCCCTAAGCCTAAACCTGAACCTCACTCTTAAGTGTAAGCCTAAGTCTAAGCCTAAGCCTGAACCTAAGTCTAAGCCTGAACCTAACCCCTAAGCCTAACCTTAGCATGAACCTCAGCCTAACCTTAGCATGAACCCCCTATAATCATTGAGCATTACGTAGCTACATATTCTTGTATACCAGGGTATCTGTATAAAATATAGTGAATGCTATTATAAAGTCGGAACTGGGAAAGTCGGAACTGGGAAAGTCGGAACTGGGAAATATCGGAACTGGGAAAAGTCGGAACTGGGAAAGTCGGAACTGGGAACATCGGAACTGGGAAAGTCGGAACTGGGAAAGTCGGAACTGGGAACACGCCTTCACTACACCATTTGAAGATCGTTATTCTGACTTTGTATACTACTACTTAAACCGGAAATTTACCCTCTGAATACCGTTTAAATGCTTTTACAAAGCCAATATTTTAAAATTTTATCAGATTGGTTGCAGTTTCTTCACCCTGGTCGGTCAGGGAATTTTGACTTTGGTCATGGAAAAGTCAGGGAAAGGTCAGGGAATTTTGCTATACAAAAGCCGCAAGAACCCTGGCTATAGAATAAACTTGTGTTTATGCCTTATAGAGTGTGCTTGACCCGTACCACTGCTGTTCTAGCAGTTACCATACATGTCGCTGGGTTTTTCCGTGGGGGGGACCTTTTTCAAATCCCAAATAGGGTTTTGGGACCAAGTCCAAAGTGGGTTTTGCGACCTTTTTTGGGGGTCCAAAAGTGGGTTTTGTCGACCTTTTTTTGGGGTAAAAAGTGGGTTTTGTCGACCTTTTTTAGAGATTTTTGGGGCGAAAAATGGCTTCAAAACCCTCTTTGGACCGAAAGAGCGTTAAAAACCCTGTTTTTGCATTAAAAATGCCTTGAAAACCCTGTTCAGGTAGAAGAAAATGCCTTAAAAACCGAATATTGAAACAATGAATGTAATAAAAAGCTGTTTTGCGCTCAAAATACGTATTGAATATGAGTTTGAGCGATAAAATACTGATTGAAATGCGTTATATTGACTAAAAATAGTCCAGAGAACCCTAATTTCGATTCTAAGGCATGCGCAAAACCCTGTTTTGACTTATAGGATTACTAAAAAAAACCCTATTTAGTGATTGAATGCAGTTCTTAAACCCTGTTTAGGGTTTCTAATCAACCAAAAAACCCTCTCTAGGCTTTCTAGCCAGTGTTAAAGCCCTGTTTAGGGTTTCAAAGTAACCTGAAAACCCTAATCAGGGTTTAAAAGTAACCTAAAACCCCTAATCAGGGTTTGAAAGTGACCTGAAAACCCTAATCAAGGTTTGAAAGTAACCTGAAACCCCTAATCAGGGTTTAAAAGTAACTTAAAAGGTAAAACCCCTAATCAGGGTTTAAAAGTAGCCTAAAAACCCTAATCAGGGTTTAAAAGTAACCTGCAAACCCTGTTTTAGGGTTTCCAAGTAACCTAAAAACCCTAATCAGGGTTTCTAAGCAGTCTAAAAACCCTATTTAGGATTTCTAAGCCTTACAAAACCCTGTTTTGGGTTGTAGGATAGGCGAAAACCCAATTTTGTGCTGCAGAATGTATTGTCTGGACTAAAATTTCCTTTACTTTGGAATCCAAAAGTGGGTTTTCAGGTCCCCCCCCCCAAAAAAAAATCCGCTGGGGGGACTTTTGCCGAAAAATCGGGCTTGGGGGGGCGGCCCCCCTTTACACCCCCAACGACATGTATGGCAGTTACCGCCTCCTTCCAGCTTCCTTATTCGACTACTGCCCTTGTTAACCATAAATTGTGATTTGTGACCACCGCCATGTAATCGGCGGACTTAATTGCAGGTCAGTTACTGTCTGAGTTGGACCATGCTTTTATGTAACTGACCTCTGACCACAATCAGTTTACTACAGTATTTTCAGTATCGCTTCAGAACGCACCGCGTCACACAGCCTTTTAAACTTAACTCTACATGGTATCCAGTAGTCAAGCACACGGCACACTCATACATGTAACAGGGGTGGTCTGGGGGTCTGCCCTCCACCCGAATTAGGCCAGACCCCCCGGATGCCCCCCCCCCCCCCGAGACGATTTCGCCGACCCCCCCCCCTCCGATTTTTCTGGCAAGTAAATTTATGAGCAAAATTTTGCAATTTTTTAGAATTTCAGACACAAAAATTGCCAAAATCGCCTGCAAAACAGCACTTTTTAGCTGTATTTCAGCCCAAATTAGCGATTTTTGGCGATTTTTAGCCCTACCCCCTCCCAAAATTTTGGTTCAGACCCCCCCCCCGGCCGGGCCAGACCCCCAACCCCCCCTCCCCCCATCGGCGGATGACCTGTTACATGTATGGGCACACTTGCTGGCGGTCCTGCAACAATTACGTAATGGTGTTTTTAACCAGGGGCACTAGGGGGCATAACTTTAGTAAGATATACGTTATGCATACTCGTCTAGAACTGCCAAAAGCTTCGCGAGTCGAGTTGTTCCAATTTGGAACAACTTACCTAGAGACGTTGTAAATGCTTCATCACTCCAAAACTTTCGTACTAAATTGGCCGCAGTGGATCTATCAAGTTTTTTGAGGGGGAGGGCCCTTGAGCCGGTCGATCGGCCCAGCCCTCCTGTCATCTAGCGGCATGCTACGGTATGCTGGTCATTCTAACAGTTCATTCTTTGTTTTTTTCTGTCAAATAAATCTAATCTAATCTAAAAAAACCTATTTTCTGACCCCCTCCCCCTGATAATTGCTCAAAATAATTTCCTGAGCCCCTCCCCTAATTACGGAATAATTTGGCTTCCCCCGAAATTTCTAGTTGTTTGCGGGTTGGAGCCGAAATTCTTGCATTCAATTTAGCATGAGATACCGGACCAGTACAAACAAACATTAACCATTCTTGTTGACACTAACTGGCTACGATGAACGTGGATTCGGGCTTTGCACTTGGCCGACCTCTCAAGCACCGCCAGAACTCAATCGTCTGGTCCAAATTAAACTTATCAAATATAAAAACGCGACCGTTGTAGACAAATGTACGGAAATCAACCAGTACAAATTACCTTGAATATATCGATATCGAATATCGTCGAATTTTGATATCGTCGGCATACATGGGCCGGAAAAATCCGGAGGGGGTATGGAGACCTTGGGGGGCGAAAAAAGGTAAAAAAAACGCCTATTTTGCCTTAAATAAGCGTAAATTTTCTCCCTCCGGGAGGGGGGTGGCGGTCGGGCTATTGGCCGGCGAGGATGAGGGGTATACCCCACACCACCGGCCCATGTATGATCGTCGGAACTCTAGTAATTAGGCCTGCCGAATACCTGGAAGCAAGCCGTCACTGCTACAACAGCAGTGACACCGCTCAACCACACTCGGTATGGCATACCTCATTGAGGTATAACACAAATTTAGCACGGTTTTCGTACACCGACAGTGAGTTTTTACCTAGTGGCGAGTTGTCCGGTGGCGAGTTGTCCTGGTGGCGAATTGCCCGGTGGTGAGTTGTCTGTGGCAAGTGAGTTGTCCGGCTTCTATTCTCTTGGGCCTGTAATCGGCCGGCCTGTAATTGTTCGGCGTTGATCAGCTCACCTAATAGCTCATTGGCCAAACCAAAATTAAGTCTACTGTATACAGGTACAAAGCAAATACTTGCAAAGAAAGGTTAGTAATCGAAATTATGAGCAATACTACGAAGGTAGTCCAAAAGGTCGTTTGTGTTGCCCTTCGTGATTCACGTGTAAGTGAATCATACATGTAACAGCTTCGGGCCGACCTGGGGGTGCAGTACAATCAGACGACGCCGATTAGGCGACAAAATAAATTAATAGAATATGAGTAGCAATTTGGCGGTCTTTCCGAATCAGTCAAGGGCCATGTTCAGCTGTAAGCCTAAACGCGCTGTTTTTAACTATGCATGGCTAAGTGGCACTAGATTCTGGCATTTGCCCTTATTTTCCAGCTTGCGTCGAGCTCGCGAGCGGCCGTCAGGTCGACCACCAGTGAGTTGGAATTTATCCATCCATGGTGTTGCACTTATTTTTTATATGCGTCCTTGGAATTTCTTTGCTATTTTGTTGTGCTTTGTTTTAATTTCTGTCGTGCTGTTTGCATTGTTCTACTAAGTTTTAGTGGTAACCTATGTTGCCGTACGGACTTACAGAAAAAATTATTCCTGTGGTCTAATAGTGCCGTCGCCTAATAGTCCTGCTCCGACCTGGGGAGGTGGTTTTTCTTCAGGTGGGGTTCGAAGGGGGTTTCGCCTAGAGGAGGGTCAAAATTTCAAAAAGTGGAAATGCAAAATTCGGTTTCCAAAGGCTTTTCGAGCCAATTATAGGCTAAAAATTAGTGATTTCTGAGACAGTTTGTTTTTACTGGAGCCACTACTATCCAAACCCCCTAGTACATGTATGATGTGAACAAAATATCATGGCGGCCGTTACCCTCCTCCGGTCTTTTTTTGGTTTGGCCAATGAGCTAATAAGTGACCCGCGGTACGCCGGACAATTACAGGCCGGCCGGACAGGCCAAATGAATGAATTTTAATTCGACGAACCGAGGGTCGACCAACCGAACAGTCGACCAACTGAGCAGTCGACCAACGGCTTGTCGAAGAACCGAACCCGATCCGAATTTCTCGAGCCCTTGTATGACTTAGATGACTGTTTAATACATTTCAATAACATTGTAGGTCTTCTATATGCCGTGCAGAATGGAATGAAATTGGACAAAAAGTCCCCAGAATGTGTTCAGTATTTAACAGGTTTATTGGCGACACTTGAACAGGCTAGTCATTTTTGCTTCTGAATAGATTTTAGTATCTTGGTTGACCAGACCTTTCAAAGACTTTACTTCAGCTAGTGAACAACGGAACCAGATTTGGGTCCGTTTGGAATCGGAATCGTAACTCAAGCACAGTTCCAAATCGGAATTTTTCGGAATTCGGAATTTTTTTCCTACCGAAATCTGTTTCGCCACTTTAAGAACCAGTCTCTGATTCGATCTGGTCTTGCTCCTTAGCCCTATGTCAAGTTGAAAATCGAACTTTCGGGTGGAGTGCTGTGCGTTGATGCGTAAGAGAAAGCAAAAAAGAGAAAACAACTCTGCAGGAAAAGAACTCTTTGAACAGATGTAATTCAGCTTGAATTAGAAATTAACGAGCTACAGTGTTGGCCATAAAAAAGACCTCCTGGCCTCTTAACGATTTTTCCGCATTACTTCAAACGTCAATTCTCAACCGAATGAAAGATTTTTGGCACGATTATTATTTGTTTGAAGTTTGTTTTGGCCAAGTTTTAGCCTGCTAGCCTTCTGTAGCCTTTAGCCTTGAGTCATGCCCTTCCAAAATGAACTGACCCGAATTTTCAGACGTCAAATTTGAACATGAATATCTTACAAACCCATCCGATCTATCTCATATTTTGCAGATCAAACAATCATTATATGGATTTAAAACCCTGAAGAGGTCAGCTTTTTAGCACCGTCGGTTAAAATCTAGCGGATTTTAACTTTCAGTGAGCGTGAAAATTTGACTTTCGCAAAAGTGAGGGTGTTGTTATCCATTGCACAGACAGCGTTATGCGGACTAGTGAGGTCGCCGATTTACTCGCCTCGCCTGAGGCAACACAATGAACACCTAAATTAGGCTTTACAGTCGTGCTTTAAATTTCTTGGGCACTGTCTTCATTTTTGGCAATCCTAATTTTTCACCTTCACTGAAAGTAAAAATCGGCCAGATATTAACCGGTTGTGCTATAAATCTGACCTCTTCAGGTTTTTAAATCCATGTATAGATAGATTGTTTAACCTGCAAAATTTGGGGAAAATCCGATGAAGGATTGGTGAGATTATGTTTGACGTCTGAAAACTGGTGTCAGTTTATTTCAGATAGGGTGTAACTCAGCTACAGAAGGCTAGCAGGCGAGGAACCTAAAACAAATAATAATAATAATAATCGTGCCAAAAATCTTTATTCAATTGAGAAATGACGTAATGGCACCCATTTGAAGAAAATATATAAAGACCATTGGCGGAAAAAGCGAAAAAGGGCCAGGCGATCTGAGCTGTAGTATGTCTAGACTAGAGTATGGGTTTTAGGTGAAGAAGGTGTTGAGCACAAACGAGGCAGTCACAAACGAATTGGTGGCGCAGGCCCATATAGAGCAGTACGCACTGAAGCTGTTCGTCCACGCCGACAACGCCGACAGAGCTGGCAACTTCGACAAGTGGCGTGGCTTGCTTGAATGTGCGCTCTGACGCCCATCACTGATTTGTAGAAACATCGTCAAGGCCTTCTACACGTCCGGTCACTTGTACGATTTGCTGACCTTGTTTGGTGACGGAGAACTGGACGAGCAAAGTGAAGCGCACCGGAAGTACGCCAAATGGAAGGCAGCTTACATACACAATTGTCTTAAAAGTGGAGAGACGCCTGTGCCTGGACCTGCTGCTGCTGGGGAGGACACAGAGATAGCCGTGCCGCCCATTCACACTTCTGGTCTGCCGCCCGAACCCCCTCGCACTACTCCGTCCGGTCTGTTTCTACGTATTTCTATTTTGGCTTGAAGTTACAAGTCAATTCTCTATTGCTGACGCACCCATACAGGGGCCAATAAATTGATCTATGAGTCATACATGTACAGGGGGTCCGTGGGGTCTGCCTCCCACCCGATTTAGGACAGACCCCCGGATGGTGAACCCCGACGATTTTTCCGATCCCCTTCCGATTTTCTGGCAAGCAGTTTTTTGAACAAATTTTTACGATTTCTTACTATTTTTAGCCGAAAAATTGCGATTTTTTTGCCATTTTTGAGCGTTTTTTAGTGCCCAAGCTCCATTTCCCCTTCGGCGGATGACCTGTTACGTATATGCTATGCATTGTCATGGATCCAAAAAGCCGCGTCCATGTATAGACGGACCCTCAATAGTAAGGCAGCGCCAGCCCTAGTTCGTGTTATTAGACCTAGCAATGCAAGCACAGGATAGAAGAGAGGGAGGACTGGGAAAGGTGTCGCTTCAGTTCCACAGCAACTGTTTTAAAAAGTAAAAACAGAACTGATTGACATTATTGGCTTTTATCTTTGCTCATTTAGCATCATACATTTTGACTCCAATATTATCGTGCCACTTGTTTAAACCGATTTAGATGTTGTCTCTGGAGTGCCCGCTCCAACTGCAGCTGTTCCAACTGCAAGTCTGGTTTCCGAAGGTACGATACTTTTAGTTGCCAACAGGTTTTTGCCAACTCAACTTCTAGACAGTGGCACTGTAGAGCTGAGCGCAGATGCATATGCAGAAGCACACAAACTCTGCAAGTACGCCATCAGTGCTATTCAGTACGAAGATGCTCCTGCCGCCATTGATAACTTGCAGAAGGCTCTGAAGCTGCTGCAGGGTAGAAAACTCTGATTTCTTCGTCTGTTTGTAATGCCATTTTACCACCCACTGCTTACCGACTTACGTACTGTGTTGTGTTGTGTTGGTTGGTTGGTGTAACCGATAAATTCGCCTTCTACTGTCGGTTCTTATTAGAATTATTGGTACAGTCAACCCAGTATTACTATCTCGCTGTACCGTGTTTAAAGAGTTCGCTGTTTGCCTTTTGGTTCCTTTCTGCTGCTTACTACGTTATCAGGCGTGTGTTCAGAGTTTGTTGCGCTGCATACGATCGATCGATTAATTACGATGGAAGCGGTTCCAGTGACGACGCGTAAGTTCTTGGTTATAATATAGATAGAAATTCGTGTTGTCTCTTTCACGTCAGCGCTTGTTAACTCGTTGCCAGTTTGACCCGAGCTTTGTACTATGCTATACTGTTTCTTCGCAAACATCGCCTAGGCCAGCTGCGTTGATGAGTCACACGATAGGGAATTGGTTGGGGCCCTTCGTTGGTCAGCTGCGAAGGCCTGGTCTTTGCAAACTCTCACTTCAGGTGCGTCGAAGCTGTATAAGAAACTGAAAGAGAGAGAGAAATATGCGCCGAAATGTGCTCAGTACTTGATCGGTCTTCTGGGCACGTTTAAACAAGTAAGTGAAAGCAAGCTGGTAACTACGTACCCGCTAAACGAAGAAGTGAAGGATTTACGGGGTGGTTGGAAAGCCAAAAATGTCAGATTTTTATCTAAAGTCAGGCTTAATTTTCGTTAATTTCGCTAAAGGCATTAGTCGGTGTGAGGGGCAGGTTAGAGTGTGAGGCGAGGCCAACCGTTTGCCCATTTCTGGCCACCGCGTGCCAATGCTTTAACAACTCCGACCACGACGGTCAGACAGCCGTTACGTCTACTGCACATAGCTAATGATAATGTAAATTGGCACAGACTCTCTGTACAATGAGTATTGAGAAAAGTTGATGTTTATGCGCTGCCTGCGATTTTCACCAATAGTGGCGTTTGAGGCGTGTGCTGAGAAAGCAGTCACAGAGGAGATGGCCGTTCGTATGCGTCTCATTCAGTTGGCTCGCAGATTGTTTGACTTGGCCGATTGCGTAGACAGTAGCGGCTTCTTTAACAGGTGTCTGTCCGGCGAGTATTGATGTTTCGTTTCTCTTCTACACCCTCCCTTGTAGAGACGTGTACACAGCGTTCAATATGTCGTCATCTGCGTATGACGTAGTCTTGATTCTCGGCGACCGTCAGTTGGATGAGGAAAGTGGTGCGCAAAGGATCTACGCCGCATCCAGAGCTGCGTATATCTTGAACGCTCTAGACACAAGTCATTACTGCAATGTCCATTCTGCACTATCCTGAATGCGGCTCTGTTTCAGATTCAGCGCCTTCCAACAGCAGTATTGCCTCAGCATCATCGCTGGAGGAATTGTCTGAATTTCTTAATACATACGGTACGGTTTACCAAAGTTCCTATTGAGCAAGGATCAGCACGCGTAGGTATCATCCCGTTTCGTCCCCTTTGTGTTCGTGCCGACCGTTTAGTCTGGACCGTTTCGTCCCAGCCAACTAATAATCAAACGGCTTCATAACTTCATAGAGTAAGATTCCGAACTTCTGATTTCTTAAGTGTCGCCATTCTACGTTACATTTGCGTGCCCCAAAATAGCTAATTTTCAAAATTTGTTATAGACGACCAGCAGAAAAATCTCGCTAAAATAGACGTTCTGCAAAACTAAGCTAAAAACCTTTCCGTTTGAGCTTGTGGGAGTTGTCTAAATTCAAGCTCTTTCCTTTCATCACTTGAAGTCTTTGAGGCCTTATTCCGGATAAGAAATACGAGGCCAAAAGTCTCTCTTGCACACTAGGAAATTTCTGTTTCCTTTATAAGCTACAGAATATAGCTGGTGTCGAACATTATGTCTGTGTGTACAGTGTAGAACTTGTGTGGCTTACTTGACTTTCATAATGTTCGATAATGGTTGTTTTCTAGTTTGCTCTGCCGGCCGCTAGACGGCGCTTGTGTACGTAATTGGTTTGGTCTGTCCACCGCAGGGTGGCGTAAGGGTCAGATTGACCCAGAGAGTTGACGTAGGGGCTGGAAAGAACAGGAGAGGCAGTGTACACTTTGACGGTTGAGTAACTGGTCTTTCTGTGAGTAAAGGTTTTCTGTGAATTCGTTTGCTTGCTACACACAGGCAGTGCGTCATCGACTCCCGTCCCACCCCTCCACTGTAGCTATCTGGGTTTCGTTTAACGTAAGTCGGTACACTCGTCTTGCTTCTTCTTTCATCTAGACTTTACACCCACCTCCCTCCTCACTCATCCTTTCATCTATATCTCTCTCTCGGTCCTCTTTCCTTACATAATTCCTCCTCTTTCCTTACATGGTGCAATTGAGCTGGAAATGGCAAATTCCATAGATAGTTCCCAGGCCTTCGAGCATCCCATCCGGTCGACCCAACGTGGCGAGAGACGCAAAGGTTACTTGTTTAAACAAGCCTCCCAGGTAGAGATTATTTTTTCTGACGTAAATAAAGCTTTGTTTGAGTTGTACCAGAGAGCTTTGAAAGACCAAACCCTTCTAGGTCAAAGAACTTTTTCTCGGTATTTTGAGACGTTGACTCGTAACGCAAATTCGGCTAAAGGCACCTTTCAAACCATTAAGAACGAGCTGCCCTTTTATATTGAGCATAATGGTGAAGAAACTGAAAAGTTTAGCAAATTTCTGGTCTCTACGAATGTTCTGGCAAGCGAAGTTAGACTTTTAACTGAAAACATTGAACAGCTTCGTGAACAGTATCGGTTGTTGAATGCAAATCTGGATGTGACTAACATGTCAAATTTACAGGACGCAGCAGCTCGTAGTTCCTCCCCGATTGCAGGTCCCAACGAGATTGATCCCCCTTCCTCGACCACACGGCTAATCGACTGAGATGGGAGTCCACCAGACAGCCTGAACCACCGGCCATCCATTCGGCGAGGTCTGAACCCCCAGGTTTAGCAGACGGCCCCGACCACCCGACAGGGAGGAGGTAACGCAGGTACCAGGTCTCTGTTGGTAGATTTAGGAAGGGCACAGGGTGTATGTAGATGCGCAATTGAGTGTAGCAGAGCTTCAGACTTTCGGCGTGAATTTCGCCGCTCAGGCAGATAGCTTTTTTGTTGATCAGGGCGCCAACAGCCAACCGGGGCAGAGTGCTGCTATACACGGAGGACAGGGTCAACAGCGGTTGCCATTAGGTCCAGTAGGTGTAGAGCAGAATGCTGTAGCCATAGGTTGGAGTACAGGACAGCCGGGGCAGAGTGCTGCTATACACGGAGGACAGGGTCAACAACGGTTGCCCGTAGGTCCAATAGGTGTAGAGCAGAATGCTGTAGCCGCAAGTTGTAGTGCAGGGCAGGTCGCTGCCAATCAGTTTTCCAGACAGGAGTCGGCTGCGACTCAGAGTGTGCAGGTTGCCGTTCCACAGGGAATGCAACAGTTACCGGTGGTTGTGGTATCTAGTCAGAATCAAACACCTGTAGTTTCGGTTAATGGACAGGAGCCCTTAGTGGCGCAATTAGGGACCAACGGTTTTCGTAATCATCAGTTCGGTGAGCAGCAGTTGATGGGTAGACAACAGACCCAGCCCCCTGTGAGCAGAAGTAGAGCAGCTAGTGTTGGTACCTTTCCCCCTTTGCATAGTAATCAGAACCCCAACCCAGTTTATGGTGGTTTTCAGCAAGGCACTTCGTGTGCGGCTACTCACATTAGTTGGTCGGCCCAAACTGCGCGTCCGCAACTCCAGTACACTACTGTAGTAACTGAACCGACTGTGACGATGGCTTATTCTGGTAATTTGAGATCGGCCCCTCCTTACGTTTCGAATAATTTGCAACAAAATACGGTTTTTGGTTTCGGTAATCAGGAACTTAACAGAAACTGTGTGTCCAATAACGGCAATATAGGAAATCTTCCCGTGTCTAGTGGTAATGCCGGAAATCCCCCCTCCGTTGACCCCAACCTTTCGATGTTTGCTAATTTATTTCAAAAACAGATGGAAATTACTGCAAAACAGCAGGAGGACGCGCAGAAAAGGCATGATGAGCAGATGGAGGTGCTTCGAAACGCTGTGGTTACTAAGCAAGAACGAGAAGTTAGAGAGATAGGTCCAAAAAATTCGTTTTCGTCTGTACCTTTGCCTAAATTCGGTTTGAACGAATTTTCCGGTAATTTGTTGGAGTGGCGCCCCTTCTGGGCTACCTTTAATCAGTTGATACATTCCAACCCTAATTTGGCCCCTTCTCAGAAATTTTGGTATCTACAGAAATCTGTTGTTGGTAAAGCAGCCAAATTGTTGGAAGGCATTACGGTTGAGGACCCTGAGTCTTACAACAAAGCAGTTAACATTTTGACCCAGCAGTTTGGTAACACTAGAGCTCTAGTGAGAGCGTATTACAGAGCTTTAAATTGTTTGGAGTTCAAAAAGGATGACAACGAGAATTTGGTAGATTTTCAGATGAATTTGGAGAAACAGTTGCACAGTTTGGAACAGTTAGGTCAGGACTTGCCCAGTCAAGACCATCTGCTAGAGACTCTGTTAGACAAGTTGCCCAATAGGTTAGTTAAAGAATTTTCGGCTCAGTGCCGTAAAGAGAGCGACCAGTTGGCGGCGTTGAGACATTTTCTAGAACAGGAAGTACAGTCGTCCCAATTCTCGGCCCAATACGGAGTAGGTAAAGCTAAGAGTCACATTTGGTTAGAGGAGGAGCAACCCTCTAATTCAGCATTTGCATTAGCGACCAAAGTTTGTGGTAACAGAAAGTGTTCGTTCTGCGGGGACGGACATTTTTCAGACAGGTGTGAAGTCTATAAGGATGCAAAAAGTCGTCACGAATTTCTGAAGAGAAATAACGTTTGCTTTCGATGCTTTAATTCCGGTCATAAAGTTAGGGAATGTCCCAGTAGAAACGTGAGGTGTGCCCACTGCAAAGAAGTTAGTCATAATAGAGCACTCTGCCCCACGAAGTTCGGTCGGGTGTTCCCTCTGAGACCCAAATACGATAAACCGAGTTCGAACCAGGGCGGTAGTTTGCCTCAACAGACGCAAAAACCGAATACGTCTGTTCTGACAGTCGAAGCAGGTACAGATGTCTCTAAGCAAGATGGACAAGTTTTCTTGTTCACAGCATGCACTAAATTGGTGAATTTGGAGAGTAAAAAGGAAACTACAGTTAGACTTTTGTTGGATTGCGGTAGTCAGAAAACATTTATCTGTGAGAAAGTGGCGCAGGAAGCGCAGTTGAAGGCGTTGTGGCACGATAGTTACCAAGTTTCTTCCTTTGGTTGTGAACCCCGTTTGCAGCAGACCTCGGTGGTGCGTTTTGGTTTAAAGCATTTAGATGGTACGGTAACGCCCTTGCTCGGTAGTACTTGCCCATACATTACGCAACCCTTGGTAAGAAAAGCTCTGCCACCCTCAATTGCGTCCCAGCTCCAGTCGTACCGACTTGCCGATCCCATTCGCTCACCGTCCGAGTTGGCTACTATTGACGTGTTGGTTGGTAACGAATTATTTTTGCAATTTTTCTGTATGGAGCCGGCCATTAAATTGACTAAATCTTTGTCGTTGGCTAAGTCTGTTTTCGGCTATCTTTTGGCTGGCAGTTTGGAGGATGAGAAAGGTGGTAATGAACAGCAGAGAGCAGTTGCTATGTTTGCATCAGTAAAACGAACTGATTTTACGGAAGTAGATGAGATGAAACCTGATGTGTGGTGGGCGATGGAAATGGTAGGGATGGGTGATCCGAGCGGCAAGTCGGACGATCAGCGAGCTCAGGAGCATTTCAACAAAACTGTGGACTATAGAGTGGACCAACAGAGATACCAGGTATCCTACCCGTTTCGTAAGTGCGGCAAATTTCCCCAACCCAATTTTATGCTAGCCTTTAATCGATTGAAAACGTTGTGGCGAAAACTGCGCCAAAAGCCAAAGCTTTTGTATAAGTATGACCAGATTTTTGGTGAATACGAGAACCTGAAGTTTACGCAACGCATCCCTAAGGTGCACTTGGTGACGAATCTGCCGATTTATTACCACCCCCACCATGCTGTTTTTAAGGAGGATAGTGAACACACGAAAATTAGGATTGTTTTTGACGCCAGTTCAAAGGCAAAAAAGGAGTACCAGAGTTTGAACGATTTGCTGTATTGTGGCCCCACGGAAATTGCCGACTTAGCCGGGTTGTTGGTCAGGTTCAGACTGTTGTTGGTGGCTCTCATGGCTGATTTGGAAAAGGCCTTTTTGCAAATGCTTTTAGACCCTGAACAGAAACATTTGACCAGATTTTTGTGGGTAGATGACGTAAACGTTGACGAAATTACTTTGGAAAACATTGTTACCTACTGTTTTAACCGTGTTAGCTTCGGTGTTATCAGTTTCCCCTTTTTATTATCGGCAACCATTCGGTACCATCTGGACAGAATTAGAAAGCAGTTTGAATGGGCTCAGCAGTTGAAAAGAGATATTTATGTTGATAACGTAGCAACGGGAGTTCAGACTGAGGAGCAGGCTTTGCATTTGTTTTACCAGGCAAAAGAAATTTTCCGTTTAGCTGGAATGAATCTGAGAGATTGGACCTCTAGCGTTAAAACCTTTTTGGATAAAATCCCCCCAGAGGATAGAGCCACAGGCACTGTTGTAAAACTTCTCGGCATGTTGTGGGATACCGATCGGGATGTTCTGAAGTTGAAGGTACCCGAAATTGGTGAGGTCGCGTCGAAGCGACAGTTAGTTTCAGCGACGGCTAAGTTTTTTGACCCCTTAGGTTTATTTTGCCCCATTTTGATCCCTGCCAAAATTTTGACACAGCAGTTGTGGTTGCATGGCTTTGACTGGGATGAACTGTTGAGCACGGAATGGACGACTAAATGTAAACGTGTTACTGAACATTTTAACCAGGTGGCAGATTGTTCTGTTCCTCGTTGGTTAGGCACGACCCCCTCTTCAGAGGTAGAACTCCACTGTTTTACGGATGCCAGTGTTAAGGTATATTGTGCAGTGTGCTACTTGGTGTTTTCAGATGAACAGAACTCTAGACGGGCTGAATTGATTTTCTGCAAGAATAGGTTAGCGCCTGTGAAGCACGTTACTCTTCCTAGGTTGGAACTGTTGGGCACGGTGCTTGGTGTGCGGTTGATTAAGTTCCTGCTGGCCCAAATTCCCCTCTCCGTAATAAAGGTATTTTTATGGTCGGACTCTGAGTGTGCTTTAGGCTGGATTTTCTCTAAAAAGAAACAGCAAGTTTGGGTTGAAAATCGAGTTTCAGAAATTAAGGAAACGGTAACGATTTTGGATCCAGTGCAACTGGAATTTAGACACACACCAGGGGCTGGTAACCCGGCAGACATACCCACCAAACCCGATTTGTATGGCCCTCTAAGTACGAATAGTTTGTGGTGGCACGGTCCCCCTTGGCTGATAGGTGAACAGGAGCACTGGCCCAAGCCCTACCCCTACACTAGAAGCTTGTTTCCGAACGATGTGACACCTGAGTTGGCAGAGGAAACGACTGTTTTGGTAACTGCGATGCAGGATCAGGTTGAGTTGATTAACCTCAGTCGGTTTTCACGCTTTGATTTGTTGATACGAACTACAGCACGAGTTTTTCAGGCAGTTGCTAAGTTTAAGCGCCTTAAGGAAGTCAGGAGATCTAAACGATTGAGGTCGAAGGAGTGTGTATGGTTAGGGTTGTCCATAGCTGAGCTGGAGATGGCAAAACGGTGGTGGCTCGGACAGGTTCAGCACGAGTTTCTTGGTTGTTGTAACAGTAATGAAAGTAAAGCCACATCGGTGGTAAGACAGTTGAATTTATTTGTTGATACGGACGGTCTTTGGAGGGTGAAAGGTAGTGTTCCGACGATATCAAAATTCGTCGATATTCGATATCGATATCGATATCGATATTTTCAACTCAATATCGATCGATATCGATATCGATATTTATAGTTATGCAAGAAAATCTGAAAATTTGAAAGAACAAACTGCTCTTGCTGCTTATCAGTCAAGCACCGATGCAATCGGCGATCTGATATCAATTAAGTAGAGATCCCAGAAAGGTAGTGGCCCTTCTGAAGCGCTTCAAAGAAAAGGTTGACCTCTCAGGCCGATGCCCCACCCTCATTAGGGATAAACGAGCTCAGACAGAATGGCGTATTTTAACTAATTTTAATGACAAAAAACCAAAAAACCTTGATTTTAGTACATAATCGGACTTTTTTGTTTACCATCCTTTCAACCACCCATCAGCCGGCGGTACCCTCTCAGGATTTGAAAATTTATCACCCCCTCAGCCGAAATGCTAGACCATGTCTGCTTCTGCCCTCCTGTTTCAAGTGTGTACAGTAGAGTGAGCAGCTCTTCAGTGTTGTTGCAGACATTGAACCTAAGTGTTGCTGTCTGAAAGCTGAGAATGCCATGAAATTGCTAAGAAATTGCTGTTTCTGAGAACAATCATGCCACTGTTAGGTTTTGACTATACCATCGATTTCTGAGTTGAGCAGGAAAAACGGTTTTATTCTGTTCCAGAGAAATAAACTTGACCACCGTTTTGTTTTTTCCTACGTACTTTTCCGCCTAAAAAATATCGAAAATATCGATGCAAAATATCGCGATATCGATATCGATATCGATATTGGAAAAAGGGTCGATATATCGACTTTTCGATATCGATATCGATATATCGTCGGAACCCTAGTGAAAGGTCGCTTTGGTATGTCTGAACTTTCAGTTGAAACACAGTCCCCCTATTTTCTACCGAGAGACCATGCCTTTACTCCCCTTTTTGTTCAGAACGTTCACGAAAAGCTAAATCATGCTGGTATTAGCTTAACGTTGGCAGAGGTTCGTAAGCGTTTTTGGCTGCCCCAAGGTAGGAAGATTGTTCGGTCTGTCATATATAAATGTCCTCTTTGTATCAAACAGAGTGCGCGAACCTTTCGTCCGCCTCCACCACCGAATTTGCCAGCCTGTAGGGTTGTTAGACAATTCCCCTTTGAGTCGGTAGGCGTTGATTACGTAGGTCCCATAATGGTTAAGCAGGAGAGCTCTGGTCTGAACGGAAAGGTATGGTTGTCCCTGTTTACGTGTTGCACGACTAGGGCGGTTCACCTGGAATTAGTTACAGACGCATCCGCCTCCGAATTTATTTATGCCTTTCGCCGTTTCTCCGCCCGGAGGGGCGTTCCTCGATTGATAATCTCGGATAACGCAACAAACTTCAAACTAACGGAGAAATCCTTTCAGTTTTTGTGGAATGAAGGTAATTTGGCTAAAAGTGAGTTTGGTATTGAGCTTCTAAGTAAAGGAATTCAGTGGAAATTTCTCCCTGCTTTAGCCCCCTGGATGGGAGGATTCTGAGAGATTGGTTCGTTCTGTAAAAGAGGTTTTGCGAAAAGTGTTGGTAACTAAATTGATGACTAAGTGGGAGCTTTTGACGACGGTAACGGAAGTGGAGGCGATAATCAATTCTAGGCCCTTGACTCCACAGTTGGATTCCCAACCAGAGTTTTGTTTGACACCAGCGCATTTGTTGGGTTTGTCAGAGAGAACAGTTTTACCGCAATTTGACTGCAGTAATGAGCAGACGTTGCCTTCTAAGGATAGACAGAGCATCAAACAGTTTTGGGAAAGTTCTCAGAAAAGAATTAACGAGTTTTGGCAGATTTGGTCTAGTAATTATCTGGCTCACTTGAGAGAATTTCATCGGTACAAGAAAAATAGAGATACAGTAGATACCAAGCCCACTGTGGGGTCTGTGGTCTTATTGAAAGAAGGTTCCCTTCGTGGTCAGTGGCCTCTGGCAAGAATCGTGGAATGTAAATTGAGTGAAGACGGTTTATGTAGATCTGTTTTAGTAAAGACTGTTAAAGGTTCAGTTTTGAGTCGTCCAGTCAAGTTGTTGGTTCCGTTGGAAGCACATAAGGAGTAATGCATGCCCTTTGGTATCCCCTCCCCTTTCAGGTTTATTTTCAGGTTTTGATTTTGTTAATTATGGTTTAGTTTGAGTGCGTTGGGTCATCTAAAGTTCAGAGTAGGTTAATTTTACAGTTCACCAGCCATTTCTTTTGATGGCGGTTTCTTCGGCGGCAGTTTCGAAGGAGGTTGCGGAGGCGTCTAAGCAGGCTGTGATTCAAGAGTTGAGGTCCTTACACGAGCGTGGGCTGTCTTTTTCCACCGCACACGAGCGTGGGCTGTCTTTTTCCACCGCATTGTCCAAACTGTCGGGCCAGGAGAAGAATTCTCTGCCACCTAGCCGTAAGGATAGAATCTGTGGTCCTGTATTACTTAAGTTTTGCTCTGATCCTAACATGTGTTTTTCTTTACCTCTAGATGTCGAGCCCACTGAGAAGGATCTAGCAAAGTCTCCACCTCCTACTCTGGCCTCACCCTCGGATAGTCCTATCATCGAAAGGGTGGTCATGCACATCGATAGGGAACTCCCCAAGAAGTCTGTTACCTTTAAGGAACCGCTCCCGGTTAAGCAGTCACTAACCAGTCCTCCTTCTGAGAGTAACACGTCTGGTAGTAGTACTCAGAAAGGTTCGCGTGGTAGTTTCCGCTACAATCCCTATAAGGTCGACCGTAGGCAGATGAATACTTGTTACCGTTGCGGCGGCTACGGCCATTATGAACGCGATTGCCCGACTAATGCTAGCACCAGTCAACAGGGACCCCACCCCCTTTTTCCACAACGTGCCTCTCTCCTCCCCCCTCCTTTAGTCCCTTTCCCTGTACATGTTCCTGGATTCCGGATGAATCCTTCCATCGTGGCGTCGTTCACCCTTTTAGTACAGAACATCTTGCAGGCCGCCGGCCACCCCTTTCCTCCCCCCGGCCACCCATGAGCACTGATCTCTTAGGTGCAGGTGTACGCGTTTAGTTCTTGTTGGTTTGTTCGTTGTCGTCCGTACGTGCTCGACAATTCATTTCCTTTCTGGTTTTTGCTTCCCTGGGAGTGTCGAACATTATGTCTGTGTGTACAGTGTAGAACTTGTGTGGCTTACTTGACTTTCATAATGTTCGATAATGGTTGTTTTCTAGTTTGCTCTGCCGGCCGCTAGACGGCGCTTGTGTACGTAATTGGTTTGGTCTGTCCACCGCAGGGTGGCGTAAGGGTCAGATTGACCCAGAGAGTTGACGTAAGGGCTGGAAAGAACAGGAGAGGCAGTGTACACTTTGACGGTTGAGTAACTGGTCTTTCTGTGAGTAAAGGTTTTCTGTGAATTCGTTTGCTTGCTACACACAGGCAGTGCGTCATCGACTCCCGTCCCACCCCATCACTGTAGCTATCTGGGTTTCGCTTAACGTAAGTCTGTACACTCGTCTTGTTTCTTCTTTCATCTAGACTTTACACCCACCTCCCTCCTCACTCATCCTTTCATCTAT
>JASANB010003226.1:0-15519 GCA_030248155.1 Sabatieria punctata | reverse complement strand
GAGATATAGTCTTCCGAAAATCGGTCTGCTTAACTATGGGACCAAAATTTTCAAACTCGAATTTCTCGCTTCACACTCGGAATTCGGACCTAAAATTGGGGTTTTAGAGTACTTTTAGACTCCTTTAAGAAACTTCCGACAAATTTTCGTTTTCCGAAAAAAAATTTTTTTTTCGCCCCCTTTGCGCCCCCCTAGCTCGTCTGGAACCCCCCCTACCCAGTTTTTTTTATTTCAGAAAAATGTTGCGCTATCAATTACCTACCGTTTGGTGTGAAGCATTGTTTGCTCAGACCCGAAAACGTGAGAAAATTGAGGTCAAACATGTCCCGGTCGCAAAATTTTCGCACTTTTCTCAGGTCAAATATTTCCAAGTCCGGTTTCAACCTACAGTACGAATTCGGACTTGTAAATTCGGGGGTTTTAGAGTTTTTGGACTGCTTTAAGAAATTTTTGTCAAATTTTCGTTTTCAAAAAATGAAATTTTTCGCCTTTTGTTTTACTGTCTGGAACCCCCCCAACCGAGTTTTTTTTATTTGACCAGAAAATGTTGCGCTATTAGCTACCTACCGTGTATTGTTTGCTTCAGACCGAAAAATGCGTGAGAAAATTGAGGTCAAATTCCGGTCGCATCATTTTTCGGCTTTTCAGGATATTTCAGTCTCACCTACAGTACGAATTCGGACTTAAAAAAAAATTGGGGGTTTTAGAAAGTACTTTTTAGACTGCTTTAAGAAATTTTTGTCAAATTTTCGTTTTCAGAAAAAAAAATTTTTTTCGCCCCTTTAAGTTCCCACTAGCTCGTCTGGAACCCTCTTCCAACCCAGTTTTTATTTCAGAAAAATGTTGCGCTATCAATTGCCTACCGCTTGAAGCATTGTTTGCTCACACTGAAAACGTGAAAATTGAGGTCGAGATGGTCCCGGGAACGCAAAATTTCGCACTTTTCTCAGGTCAAATATTTCCAGTCCGCGTTTCTCCACCCAGCTAGTACGAATTTCGACTTAAAAATTGGGGTTTTAGAGTAGACTTCTTTAAGAATTTTTTGTCAAATTTTCGTTTTCAGAAAAAAAATTTTTTTTCGCCCCCTTTGCGCCCCACTAGCTCGTCTGGAACCGCCAAAACTGGGTTGGGCGAAAAATTTTTTTTTTCTGAAAACGTAAATTTGAGAAAAGTTTCTTAAAGCAGTCCAAAAGTACTCTAAAACCCCCAATTTTTAAGTCCGAATTCGTACTAGTAGGTGGAAAACCGGACTTGGAAATATTTGACCTGAGAAAAGTGCGAAAATTTTGCGACCGGGACATGTTTGACCTCAATTTTCTCACGTTTTTCGGGTCTGAGCAAACAATGCTTCACACCAAACGGTAGGTAATTGATAGCGCAACATTTTTCTGAAATAAAAAAAACTGCGTAGGGGTTCCAGACGAGCTAGGGGGCGCAAAAAGGGGCGAAAAAAAATTTTTTTTTCTGAAAACGCAAATTTGAGAATAGTGTATTAAAGAAGTCCAAAAGTACTCTAAAACCCCCAATTTTTAAGTCCGAATTCGTACTAGTAGGTGGAAAACCGGACTTGGAAATATTTGACCTGAGAAAAGTGCGAAAATTTTGCGACCGGGACATGTTTGACCTCAATTTTCTCACGTTTTTCGGGTCTGAGCAAACAATGCTTCACACCAAACGGTAGGTAATTGATAGCGCAACATTTTTCTGAAATAAAAAAACTGGGTAGGGGGGGTTCCAGACGAGCTAGGGGGGCGCAAAGGGGGCGAAAAAAATTTTTTTTTCTGAAAACGAAAATTTGACGAAAGTTTCTTAAAGCAGTCTAAAAGTACTCTAAAACCCCCAATTTTTAGGTCCGAATTCGGAGTATGAAGCGAGAAATTCGAGTTTGAAATTTTGGTCCCATAGTTAAGCAGACCGATTTTCGGAAGGCTATATCTCAGGACAGGAGCGTCAGATCCACTAATCCTTTGCAGCTGAAAGATAACTCATAAGTATGTATTAGTGTGCCAACTTACAGCTCTCTAGCTCAAACTTTCAATTTTGGGGTCTGAATACTGAAACTCGATCGGTTCAGAGAACGACTCTTAAAATGGGTCTGGGTGAAGCTAGAGCGATGAAATTGATAGAATAAGTAGTGCACACCAATGCCTTAATTGTCTGCAAATTTCAGCCAAAAAGCACAATTCTGAAGAGAGTTACAAGCTCTTGAATGTACGGCAGAAAATCGATGGATTTTTTGGATGCACCGCCGGGCTAACTTCTGCGGGTCCGTGTGACCGAACCAGGCGCGCTGGTCAAAACCGTTTGGGGCGATAAGTTAACTATACTAAAGGTTCATCATGAGGTGTGTCACGTGCCTGGGTGCCGACCCCCGTGTGAACACATCTGCCCCACTTTTACAGACAATGCCAATTAATCGAATAATAAACTGCTAAACATTGCAACTCCACTACTTTCAGTTTCTTTTCCACTTTCTCTAGTACTCCACCTATACCACTGTACTCGCATCCGTTTCTACAGGGTCCGCCAAAAAACACAACCCAGCAGATTTTTTACGTTTGCAGCCATGAATCTCAACCGATTTGAATGAATCCTTTTTTGAATGAAAGGTTGATAAATTCTTCAAAGATTGGTGCAATTTTTAATGAGATTCACAGTTTAGTTCTTGAGATATTTGCCTTCTAAGTCGAAACAGAGAACAAGAGCGATTCCGTTGCACTTCATAATAAAGCAGATTCCTACTGCTGGGACTAAGGATACTTCAGTGTTGAACAACTTACAAAGTAAGTAAACCGAGTTTCTGTGTCACCAGTAAAGCATCCAATAGCCCTTAGCAGTAGCCTCCTCCCACTCAACGGCACGTGCAAAAACGTATTTTGTGTATGGTAACGTGTATCGGAATTGTGTATACACATTGGAAAAAGAATGTGTATTTTTGTGTAGAGTAAACGTGTATGTGTATCGAGAAATATTTGGCATACCTGGCTAAACGTTCAATACAGTAGTAGTAGAGGAGTATAAAAGGAGGGTGTGTGGAGAGAGAGCTCATTGTTTGTGTATTGATTGGTGTGACTAGTGATGGCCATGCGCTGTTGTCTGTTTGTCTTCTGTGCGCTGCTCAACCTCTACCTCTCTCACACATCCAAAGTCACCACCTGCGTCTACAAGCCATTCCCTAACAACCAGAGCACCAACACTCAGACCTGCAAAGACAGCTCCACCTTCTGCTACACCCAGTACGAGGCCAAGAATCCCGGAGAACCGTTGCTGCGTACGGAGGCTGGCTGCGCTGGCCCCGAGGAGGCTTTTGTCAATTGCCCCAATACGAAGGGTGGTCAGCAGCCGGACCCGGAACGTCCACACTGCACCAGCTACAAGAATGATGTGGTTCACTGCTGCTGTAACGCAACCAACAACTGCAACGACTGGGACGTAGCTTTTGCAGCCAAGCCGACGGTCCCCACCACCGTCGCCACCACACCCAAGAAGAAGACAACCCCCACACGAAAGCCCACCACCAAGGCAACCAAACGCACCACCAAGAAACCGAAACCGAAGCCGACCACCACAAAGGCCAAGCCCCACAAGGAAACCACGGCCAGCACCACAACTCCCCCGCCCAAGACCACCGTTATGACCACAGCAGCGCCAGCCAAGAAGAAAGACGCCCCGACTTTGAAGAGTGTGTGCACGGTGCTGCTGATGTGGGTCTGCACTGCTCTGCCACTGGTCTGATTCTATCACTCACCCAATCTCTCTTTCTCTCTCTCTCTCTCTTTCTTTACTGTCTTCTATCTGCTCTGAATCTTTTGAATAAACAAACTCTAGCAACTTCTCTTGCACACAACACAACACAACACACCTACAGTAAACTAGTAGATTTTATGGAAAGCACAAGGATCCTTAGGAGTTTGTTTCGCATTCACCTGTACTAGTAATACTGGCTGACTATAAGATAGCTTACATAATGTACTAGCTAGACTAAACTATGTTTAGAAGTGCATGTGTTGTACGTTCGTATGTACTTGGACAGTAAAACGGTGAATCAAATGCAATCACAACACAGCCATAAACTTTACTTGCCTTAAATTAGGACATAGATTTGTGTTTTATGTTTAGAGGGCCCACCCTCATGTTTGACCTGAAAGTAAAAATCTTTTTTCACAGATATAACAAGCTGACCTCTCCATAGATTAAAGTTCATGAATTGGTAACTGCAAAATTTGGCAAAGATCCAACTGACAATTGGTTAGCTATTTATTTGTTTTAATTGATGTCTGTAAAATTTAGGTCAGATAATTTCGGAGGGGCATAAAGCTGCACTACAGAAAGGATGACGTGCCAGAATTTTCCCAATGTAAAGTTTTTTTATTTGATGCAAATCTGATTGAAAGTCAGCCATTTCATTGCCAGTTGAAATTAGTTGGAAAAGTGGAGAAAAGGAGAGTCGCTTTCTTATTATGGTCAACACTGTACAACATATACAGTACGTATATTGTATCTGGCAGCTAGCCCGTGTGATCAAGGTCTGAAATCGGTGTTCATTTCTAAACCCCGTAGCGAGTACGTTTCAGTCTGTCAGAACAGGCGTTGACGCTCTTTCTGAATGGAAAATTCCCAGTTACTAAAGGTACTGAGTTTGCACCCTGTCAATGTGGTGCAAAATTTTTGCTGACTGCATTGGGGCTTCCTTCCAATGCCATTTGTCGGTGGTTATAAATGTAGTACTTTTTTTAGCCAACAAACTAAATTTTTGTTTATCGATAGAATTCTAAGACCAAGTGACCTGTGATAAAAACACGCAACAATGATCCATTATACTTCATACATACTTTTGTACTTCATTCATACTTTTGTACTTCATAAATACTTTATACTTCATTCATACTTTCGTAGAAAAAGATCGCCTGGCGACTTTACTGCAAAAAAACTCGGTTAAAGTATGAAACACGCCCAAACGCCGCGCGAGATCTATCCGCCGGCGATAAAAATCTACAAAAATTTGTTGCCGACCTTTTTTATGTTGAATTTTCGATGTGTAAATGATATTGTATTAGTTCGAAACGACTATAAAAATGCAGGAGAGCGCTCATCCGGCGGAAAATTTGGAAGAAGCTCGGAAAAAAATGTCTGTTGAGCAGAAAATTTTTGTCTACACTGAGCGACAGTTTTTCTACAGAAAAGTCGCCTGGCGATCTTTTTCTACGAAAGTATGAATGCATCTTTAGTTCACTGACATAATCGCTGACTGAAATAATTCGGTAAACTCGGTACTCGGTAATTTACTGAGTTGTTTACTGAGTAAAAGCTTCTGCAATAGGTAGCTCATAGCATCTGTGCAGAAAATATTCGGTTTTTCTTTCGCTAATCGATCTGCTAACAACGAAAATACCCAATTTTTGCCAATTTTTTTGCAATTTTCACAGCTTGTTACATAACCTAAGCTTTGTTTGCGCGGTAGAGTTGCTATAATGAGGCGCGAAGACTATAGAAGTAGAAACTATATCTACCGGAGTGTGCTGCATTGGGTACCCGGGTACACTAACCAGCACTTAGCATTTTCCGCAACAAAAATGAGATCCAGATAGTGTACCCGGTACACTAACTGGCACTTAGCCAAATCATGTTAAACTGCTTGTTTTCACGATTTCTGAGCAAAAATGCAATTTTCCAATCGAGATTACTGTTTCTGCCGTGAAAATGAGAGTGGTTGGTCAAAGTTTCCATTCTTGTGAGGTTTGTATCAGTAAAAACGGTTGAAAATTCACAAAAAATATACGTAGACCTGCTTTAAATCTACCGTAATGTTGGAAATTTTGGACACCCATGACATAAAATCTGTCTCCAAATAGTGTACCGTTCACAATCCGGCACTAAGTGCCAGTTAGTGTACCCCGGGTACGCTATCTGGAGGGGTACCCTATGCAGCACTCTCCGGTACTACTATTAGGGGCCGTCCATAAACGACGTCGTTCCAGAGGGGGAAGGGGGGGTCGGCTGAAATGCGACGATAGACGACGCACCAGAAGGGGGAGGGGCTTAGCAAAAAAAAAACGACGTCGCTTTTTTCGGAATTTTAGGGAACTTTGAATGTATTATTTTCGATTTATGTACATTCTGTCAAAGCAAACATTGCATCAACATTTTCTACATTCAGAAAGCTTCCCAGAGTGGCTGAAGGGATCTGTTCAATTCATTATACAGTATGACAATAAGAAAAAATGACAGTACTGCTTATGTACTGCACTTTTACCGGGGGGATTAACGGAAAACGACGTCGCCTACAAAAAAATTTTTCTCCATGGGGGGCGATCCTTGTGGTCACTATTTTTTGCAGTTTTTCGACTTTTTTACATGCTTTTTTCGGTCTTTTGGGTTCATGTTTTATATCAAAATGTTCGCCATTTTGCGAAGAACGTGATGGTGTTTTAGGTTTTGTGTAGTGTTTTTGGTTTTTTAGTTATTTTGGATTCAATTTTTCGCTTTTTGCCGAAGTTATTGCGCAATTAGGGAATGAGTGATATATTTTTCAGGCAAGCATACATGTAATGAGCTTTCCGACTCTGTCAAGTAATTTTTGAGCAAATTTTTGCGTTTTTTTACAATTTCAGACACAAAAATTGCCAAAATCGCCTGTAAAACCGCACTTTTTAGCTGTATTTCAGCCCAAATTAGCGATTTTTGACGATTTTTAACCCAAAAATTGCGATTTTTTTAGATTTTTGAGCGATTTTTAGTGCTCAACCCCCTCCCAAAATTTTTGCTCAGACCCCCCCCGGCCGGCGCCAGACCACCCCCAACCCTACTGTGGATCAGGTATACCTGTACCTGTACCTGATTATCAAGCAAATTTGCTATCCTACCACCTGATACCTACATACCTGATACCTGATCGGGTACTTATGAACTGTACCTACCTGATTTTGGGTATTTTTGGATTGAAACAGGTACAGGTATCAGGTACAAACAGAATGCATCACACGGTAGTTAAAGACCGATTTGTTTATTAAAAAAGCGTGTTGGAAGGCTAATTTTTCAAAATTTTCTCCCTATGGTTGGGCCGTTGCCCAACCAGGCCTCTTCAGACTATAAAAACTCCTAGTTTCTTCTTCTATTACATGTATACTCAGAATACTTTCAAAAGCGTTTTTGAAGGCAATTTTTCAATTTCAAAGAGTGATAAATTCTTCAAAGATTGGTGCAATTTTTGTTGAGATTCACAGTTTAGTTCTTGAGATCTTTGCCTTCTACGTAAGTCGAAACAGATTTTGGCAAAGAACAAGAGCGATTCCGTTGCATTTCATAACAAAGCAGATTCCTACTGCTAGGGCTAATGATAGTTTAGTGTTGAAGTGAACCGAGTTTCTGTGTCACCAGTAAAGCCTCCAATAGCCCTTAGCAGTAGCAGGAATCCGTTTCATACGAAGTGCAGAATAATAAAAAATCCCTCTTGTTCACTGCCAAAATGACTGTTTTGATTTTGAGAGCTAATATCTCAGGAACTAATGAGTACATTAATGAAAATTTCAGCAATCTTTTAAAAATTTATTTATCTTTCTTTTAAAAAAGGATTCATTCAAATCGGTTGAGATTTGCGGTTGCTACAGCGCAAATCTGCTGGGTTGTTTTTTTTTTCGCACCCTGTACATTTTATGGGGTTTCGATTAGGCCCACACAAGATGACTTTTGTTATGCGGTTATGAAATCCAGGTGGAGTAACTTATTTTGGGATTGAATTTCTACTGAAAATCGAAGTTGTACGGCAAAATGAATGTCACCACCGGATTCATTCATGTCCGACATAATATAAAACCGTGAAGCTCAGGTTAGTTGGGTGACAAAAACCCATGTGTACCTTGTGGAAAGATACATGTATTTTTGTCTTAACTATGGAGGAGTGAAATTTTGGCCGCCGATCGTGTGCAAAAACTGGGTTGTAACTTTAGTAGGGTTGATCGTAGACCCGTTAATGGTGGTATTTTTTAGATGCGTGAGGAACGAGGACTCCGAATCTGGTATCGGCACAAAAAATTGGCGCTTTGACAAAAAGTCGATTTTTTTTGTCAGGCCCCTATGTTCTAACAAAGGTAAAATATGCAAATTTCATGAAGGGGGCCCTTTGCGGTGGAGGTAGGAAGAAAAAGTCTGTCAAAAATATAAGAAACTAATGACTTATGTACTAAAACTGTCTATTTTGTGCTCAGAATGCCTTCTAAATGCGTTTTTGAAGGCTAAATTTTCAAAATTTTCTCGCCCTGGTCGGGCAGAAGCCCAACCAGGCCATTATAAACTACTAGAACTTGTAATTCCTGTTAATTTTAAGCTCGGAATGCGTTTTAAACGCGTTTTTGAAGGCTAATTGTGCTAAATTTTCTTACCCTGGTTGGGCAGCGGCCCAACCAGTTCTTTCAAATTTTTACAGCCCCCTTTCCAAAATCCTGGATACGCCACTGGGGTGCGCCAAAAAAAAGGACCCAGCAGATTTTTCGCTGTAGCAACCGCAAAACTCAACCGATTTGAATGAAAGATAAATATATTCCTGAAAGATTGATGTAACGGTTATTAATGTACTCTGCTTAGTTCCTGAGATATTCACTCTCAAAGTCAAAACAGTGATTTTGACAGTGAACAAGAGGGATTTTTTATTATTCTGCTGCACTTCGTAATAAACGGATTCCTGCTACTGCTGAGGGCTATTGGAGGCTTTACTGGTGACACACAAACTCGGTTCACTTCAACAGTAAAGTGTTATTAGCCCCCAGCAGTCGGAATCTGCTTTATTATGAAGTGCAACAGAATCGCTCTTGTTCTTTGCCAAAATCTGTTTCGACTTTGAGGGCAAAAAAATCTGAAGAACTAAGCAGTGAATCTCAATAAAAATTGCCCCAATCTTTGAAGAATTTATCAATCTTTCATTCAAAAATGGATTCATTCAAATCGGTTAAGATTCACGGTTGCAAAAGTAAAAAATCTGCTGGGTTGTGTTAATCACTCTTGTTCACTGCCAGAATCTCTGTTATGACTTTAAGGGCAAATATCTCAGGAATTAAGCAGGCTATCTTAATAAGCGATTCATCAATCTTTCAAGAATTTATTTATCTTTTATTTAAAAAAGATTCATTCAAATCGGTTGCGATTTGCGGTTGCTAAAGCAAAAAATCTGCTGGGTTGTTTTTTTTTTTGGCGCACCCTGTACATGTATGGGTTTTGCACTGCGCGTAAATGCAGGATACTGCCGGATATACCTAGCGCCAAAGGTTTTTGGACAGACCTTAATAGTTTTTCGTGAATTCCAGCCAAATTCTTGAAGTTCATTTCACAGCTTAAATTTGACGTTTGTCTTTGATTGCTTGACTTTTGACTCCTATTGTGTGGATGCAGGTCACGTATGGCGGCGACCTGTAAAAATATGTACGGGAAAATCGTGTATGGGTTGTCTCCACACAAGGGGAGAAAAAGCATGTGCAGTAGAGACTGTTATTTACCTCGGTGCTAGTGTACTGCATCAAAACATAAATAATGTTTCCATCTTTTGCTAGGTAGTTTCAACTATTAAGTCAATCGGCGAAAAAACTGTTGTGCCCTACTTGCTGGACGAAACCAACCATACATGACAGCGAATTGGTTTCACCAATTTTACGATGCAGAGAACACATGGCAGAGATTAAAACCACCTCAGCCTGTCTGTAGCTAGAAAGTCTCTCAGCATTCAGAGCAACCTAAAAGCAATCTAAAAGCTAAAAGCCCATAAACCTAAAAGCTAAGCTAACTTTGGTATTCAAGCACTGGTTATTCTGAGTTGGTTTCCATAAGAAACACTTAGTATAACAGTCGGGGAAGCTTGGGTACAGTCGGATAGTGTGTAGGGATTCCGAATCTCAATTCAATTTCAAAAGGCCATGGAGTCACTCTTATACATGTAGTAGATTTTTCTAGAAATTCTAAAAACGAATCAAACCTCAAACATTAAGTGTCTCTGCACGAGAAAGTGGGCCATTTCGCGGGGCATGAAAATATTCAAAATTAGTTTAGGTCCATATAGTTATGACTGTTAGATTCATTTTTCTTCAAAAACAACGAATTTGAAGTCCGTTTTCGCCTACCTAGTGTAGTAAGCCCAATATGGAGCCCTTTACCCCCCAGAGTATGGCAATATTGTTCTTCTGTGTTTTGAAACTTTAGATATCGTAACATATGTAAAAAGGCACGCTGAATTTCGTGGTGGTATGCGTTTTTTCGAAAAACTTTGAAAATTGCATTTTTTCGCGTTTTGAATTTTTCAAAGCTGAAAAAACGCCAATTTTTGTCGTAGGAAACGTCGATTAACACGCTTAAAAGATGCGCTAAACAATTCTCTTTCGATTGGTATAATCATATCTGGGGGTTAGGGTATGTAGACGGGCACTTTAGGGCCTCTGAAAGTCAATTGGTCGGCTTCATAGCGCCATTTCTGCAACTGATCGCTTTAACCGGTCGCTTAATTATTAGACAAATGGCAAATTATCACTTGGGCACCACCGTTTCAACCAACAATCAATGAAAAAGTAATCTCTTGCTCTATTTGTCACACTCTGCGTGATTCATGAACTCATGTTTGGGTATTATTTATCTAATTCGCTGGAGAGAAAACCAAATCCAAAATTGTTGGCGCTTGCTTCTGTGCGTTTGCTACGAAGTGTTCTAAAAACTTCTAAAACGATGTAGTACTGAGCTTGTATCTAGAAACGTTTTACGCACGCAAGTACAGTAACAGTGAATTGATATGGAACGGGGATGAAAGAAGGGAGAAGTAACACATGGGCGTGCATTGACCTCAATGGAACTACCGGTATCCACTTCGAAAAGACCGTACGCATATATGCGTAGCTTCGTGAGTACGAAGAACGACTTCGGGTAAACGAAGCACGACTTCGGGTAAACGAAGCACGACTTCGGGTAAACGAAACACGACTTCGGGTAAACGAAGCATGACTTCGGGTAAACGAAACAGTTTCGGGAGCTCCCCCCCAAAGTGCCTGACCCATGCATCCTGAAGCTTTATAGTCAGAGGTAGTAGGGAGTAAGGTATAGGATCGGGTCACCCGAATAGCGGTTTCGGGTTACCCTAGAACCGAAGTACAAAAGCTGAACCAGAATATGCTTCGTGCAACCGAACCCGATTTTGCACAACCGAACTAAGGCCGAATACATTTCCCGATCTGAGACCCAATTCGTTTTTTCATACCCGAATTTAAATTCGAATTTGGCGCCAATTAGGCTGCTAATTTCCTTCCGGCTGAAACAGCACCGACCGACACCACCGGTTAGTACTTTGCACTAGAGGAAAGTGCATGGCTCACGCTCAAAGGAAAGACAGTACTTTTATGTGCTACCGGTGTCAGATACGGCTGTGCCCCGGTTTTTGCGACTGGTCTTTCCACACCAATGTGGAATTCTTTTATGACGATCCTAAGTGCACTGGAATGGTTTCTGTGTTTGCAAAACAACATGCTGTGAACAGATCTGAATAGCAGATTAAAGTGCTGTCATTGACTAGGCTTTTACGTGTTTCTTTTGTATTGCTAACAACAGTGTACGTGTCTGCTTTTTTCATAAAATTTGCATAGCAGATTGCCGCTTGCTTGAAGGATTTTATATTAAGTAGGGTGGCCCAACAGAGGCAGGGATCGCCGAAATCCAGCTGAAAGGAGGCATAGCACCTAGAAACAAACAGCAAATGCAAATGTGCACAGATTGTTGCGTAATCGTCACAGAAAAACAGATAAATTTGCCCCAAATGATGGTTCGCTGAGTTTAAAGAATTATTCGGGTCACCCCTAACTATTCTTCGGGTAACCCAAAAAATGATTCTGGTCACCACACAATCTAGATTCGGGTTACTCTTAACATGAACACAAACTTGCTTCGGAATTTCGGCAGCAAAATCGGGTCCTGTGGGGCGGGTAAGAGATAGACTCGGGTCACCTGAACCAAGACATTTTTATACTTCGGAAAAAAAATCAACCGAACCTTTCAACCCGAACCGAAGCTTCGGAAAATTGGGTCATTTTTGCTCACGAAGAACGACTTCGGGTAAACGAAGAACGTCTTCGGGTAAACGAAGCACGACTTCGGGTAAACGAAGAACGACTTCGGGTAAACGAAGCATGACTTCGGGTAAACGACCCAGTTTCGGGTTAAACGGTCTTTTCGAAGTGGGTATAGAGCAAATTAGCCTTCCAAAATTATACAAAACCATACCCTGATACATGTGCATTAGGTAAACAAGATCGAAAACTGTAATTCTATTCCTGGACACAGCTGGAACCATCCAAAATATCTGCTAACATAGTTTGAAGTGCATTCTTCTGTTTGCTCCGTTTTGGTACCGAACCATCGCTGCCGATGTTACCCCTATTTATAAATCGGGAAATCCTAGCATTCCTGTTAATTACAGGCCTATTAGTCTTACATGTACTTCAGCTAGCACACAGGGTTGTATATTTTTCCGAAAAAAACCTCGGCCTGTTTTTTTCCAGTTTTTTTCCGGTTTTTTTCCGGTTTTTTTCCTAAATCGCGGAAAAAAACTCCAGCCCAAGTTCTGAGTATCCTAGGCTGGTTTTATGATTCCTAACGCTTTCTAGCGCCTTCCTCAGTCTTGTTAGACCAGAAATACACGTGTTACATTGATATAAATCACGAAACAGGCATGAAACAGTGCCTGACAGGTTCCATAAATAACGCTATATGCAAATTTTCTTACAGCAGTTTGCATTTTTGTTTTTTCATGCCAAATTTGGTCTTTTTTGTTGTTTTTCTAACAGTTTTGAGTCAGTATGGCCTATTATACATAGCAAAAGTCCATTTTTTAAACGAAAAATGACGTAAATTAGCTATTTTTAGCTTGAGTTTTTTTCCGCGATTTATGTTTTTTTCCGACCCTTAGGAAAAAAACCGGTTTTTTTCCGGAAAAAAACAGTTTTTTTCCGGTGTTTTTTTCCCACCTCACATCCCTGCTAGCACAGAGCGCATCTCTCTACGAATGTCTTCAGGGTTTCTTTTCGCACCAGTAGCTTTGCCCCTTTTGAAAATCTCAGTGAGCCAGGTCTTCATATCCCCTGATTTCTTTTGAGCTGGTTTTCTTTTGTGCAAGGCCCAACCGTGAGATTCTGACACATAGTCTTGAGAGCTTACAGATTCAACTCGCAGCAGATTGTCAAGCTCTTCTTGGGTGGTTGCCACCTCTTGCCCTCAAGCTTCTTTTAGTTCGCTAACTTTCTCGGCCCAAATATCGTGAGCTGCATCATACATTGTTCTTTTCTCAATGAACAGTTCGCATTCCCCACTGATCACATAGGCGTCTAACTGTTCCTCTGTCGGAAACTCAGCCTCACAGAAGGGCTTGTCACAGAAGTACATCGCAGGTGGCTGCTGGTCAATCTCTGGAATGTCTGAATCTTCAGCAGTATCTTCCTATTTCATGCAGAACCTGACAGCGATTGCAGCTCAGAGTGTGACTGTGACTGCAGACAACTGCTAGCTGATCAACATCTGGATCACTGAGAGCGAAAAAGGCGCAGTGCGTTTTGCAAGGGCCACCCTGATTGACATGAGCACCATGGTCTAGCTTTAGGTAGCGCTTGAACTCTTTCAGTGTACAACGAACTGCATTTATTGCCCTGATCGAACTGCCATGTTGCTCCATTTGAGCCAACACCGAAAACAGACAGTCAAATGCCTCTGCGCCTTCTGCAGCAGTGTTGTCCAGGCCTGTCATGTTTTTTTGCATGGATGCAGCGAACACACTGATGAGCTTGTACAGAACCCTTTCACTTGGCGAGTCCTTGCATCCAAATTCTTGGCAGCAGACATGGGCAAAGGGGGGGCTGAGGGGGGGTCGCACCCCCCCTCAGGCTCTGACCTACCCCCCTCATCCGGCCGCTACCCCCCCTCAGGAATTTTTTGGAAGAATTTTGTATAGAAAATTATGATAAAAATACGCCTGGATTAGGTGTAAATGAGCTCAGAATAGCTTATTTTAATGAAAAATAAGCCAAAAAACCTTGATTTTAGCCAAAAATCGGACTTTTTTGCTTACCACCCCCTCAGGCGCTCCTACCCCCCCCCTCCGCACCCCCTCAGGAATTGAAAATTCTACCCCCCCCCCCTCAGCCGAAATGCTAGCCCATGTCTGCTTGGCAGTATGCTTGATACAGCTATACAAGACTAGTAGCAGGCAGGCAGTACTAGTAGTGACTGTTCGCAGGCAATTCGGTATCTCACGGACCACACCACTGTCAAACTTCAGCAGTTGTCTGTTGTGCGCTACATCTTGGAGGTATTCTGGTCTCGCACAAAACTCAGCAAAATGTGTGATTTGCGATCGAGAGATTTGTGTTGTTTGGCTGGTTTTGCTTCCTGGTTTGGCGCTACTGCTGCGAGAATCGTAACGATGCCACTGGAGGCAACTGCTGCAAATCTTCGCTTCTCACGATCACTCAGATTGTCGAAGTCCTTGACCAACTGATATCGCAGAGGAACAGCGGGAAGAGCAATGAGACTTTTAGCAGCCATTCCTATGCTGTACTCATTTGCTGGAACAAGTCTAGGGGAAGCGCGTTTGACGGTTGGAGCGGGTTTGTATGGGATCAGGTCTCTTGTTGCTGTTTTCTTCGTAGGAGACTCAGAGGACACTGCTTCAAACATGAGCTCTTGCGCTTTTCGTTTAACTGACCTGTTTTGAGCAAAACCTGTCATTTCTTCTTCCATTGCTTCTTCTCTCTGTGCTGAAGCGGCGGCTCCTTCACTCCCTTCATCAGTTGATTCTGATGCAAGACTTTGTACGTCTTCACCAAGACATTCTCCGGCAGATGAAGCGATCTCTGGCTCTTTTTCAGTTAGTTTGAGACTGTTGTAACAGCGATTGCACAGTCCACCACCAAGGGGCAAGAGATTACTTTTTCATTGATTGTTGGTTGAAACGATGGTGCCCAAGTGATAATTTGCTATTTGTCTAATGATTTAGCGACGGGTTAAAGCGGTCAGTTGCAGAAATGGCGCTCCGGGGCCGACCAATTGACTTTCAGAGGCCCTAAAGTGCCCGTCTACATACCCTAACCCCCAGATATGATTATACCAATCGAAAGAGAATTGTTTAGCGCATCTTTTAAGCGTGTTAATCAACGTTTCCTACGACAAAAATTGGCGTTTTTCAGCTTTGAAAAATTCAAAACGCGAAAAAATGCAATTTTCAAAGTTTTTCGAAAAAACGCATACCACCACGAAATTCAGCGTGCCTTTTTACATATGTTACGATATCTAAAGTTTCAAAACACAGAAGAACAAAATTGCCATACTCTGGGGGGTAAAGGGCTCCATATTGGGCTTACTACACTAGGTAGGCGAAAACGGACTTCAAATTCGTTGTTTTTGAAGAAAAATGAATCTAACAGTCATAACTATATGGACCTAAACTAATTTTGAATATTTTCATGCCCCACGAAATGAAGCTTTTGACCCACTTTCTCGTGCAGAGACAAT
>JASANB010003224.1:0-53252 GCA_030248155.1 Sabatieria punctata | reverse complement strand
ACGATACTACAAACACTCACACAAAACTATCAAATTCTTCATCACTCCCCTTTGGACGAGTGTCGACTGGCCGCCGCTGTGCCTGACAATCGGGGAATGAGCGAATGAGCGAGAACCGCTCCGCCTCTGTTGACTCGGCATCACCAGTAAGTTGCTCTGCACTGACACGGTACTGGTTCGATCTCTTGCGCGCGATGTTTCGGCCCTTCTGTGCCTGTGCCTTCAACTGGTGACTTGTCATGGGAGAAACAGAATACCACCTCTTGGGCAACAAACTCGAACAAACAATCATTCTTTCCATCTGCCTTCCTCTTCTCTTTCTCTTCTTCCTCTTTCTCGCCACTCTCTTCATCCTCTTCATCTTCCACTTTCCTTGCTTTCTTCCACCTCTTCTCATAATCTCACACCTCATCATCCTTCCTCTCCTCCTTCCTCTTCTCTTAACATTCCACTTTACTCTCATCACCTCACTCTTCATCTTCCTCCTCATAACTCTCTTCACTCCATTTCTTCTCTTCATCCTCTTCACCTTTCTTCCTCCAAACATCCTTTCTCTTCCTTCTCTTTCTCTCCCATCTTCCTTCCTTCTTACTCTCTTTCTCTTCATCCACACAACTTCTTTCTCTTCCTCTTCTTCTTTCTTTTCTTCTTTCCTTTTTTTCCTTCGCCTCTTTCTCTTCCTTCTTTCCACATCCAAGAGAACAGGAACATCCATTGCTGAGCAAACTTCTAATCCATCAACAATTGAACCACCTTGGACGTCCTGAAGAAAAGCCGAATCCTTAGCGTCGGCAGAGGTCACATCATCGGGTTCATCCGCGTGTGCCCCAGAAAGCGCGCAATGAGAAGGTGCTTGCTGCACAACATCAACAGAACTGGACTCAAACTGGCCTTGTGCCAAACAAAGAATATCCGGAGCTCCAACCTCTAACATCGCCTCTTTATCTTTCTCCACCTCTTTCTTCTCCTTGACTTCCTTCACTGCCACTTGAGCCGCCATTAACCCAGTAAAGGGAGTGTTTAATGAGTCGACTTGGACATCCGAAGTGCCAGAAAGCAAAGCCTCTTCCTCTGGTATACGAGCTGCTTGGGGTCGAGACAGGTACTGAGTGAGCAGATGGTTGAAGTGGTCATCATGCCGCCGTTGTTCGATCTGCCTTTGCTGCCACCAACGCTGCTGTTGCTCGAGATCACGCTGGTTTTGTTGTTGGAGTTGATCATGAAAAGTAGGTGTCGTCATGTGAGCATCAGATGGGGCACGGCTGTGCCTGACGATCACGGAATGGGGAGCTTGGAACTGGAGTAACTTGAAGCGAGACTTGTAGTACAACTTGGACATGGTAGTAGAACTTGATTGAAGGTGGGCTCGAAGGGTCCTCGGCACCAATGAAACGGAAAGTGGAGGCTTTACTAGTAGATTTGGTATACAACACAACAACACACACACTCTTGGACGCACGCACACAACCACTCGATAGCACGATACTACAAACACTCACACAAAACTATCAAATTCTTCAATACATACATACATGCATACATACATACATACATACATACATACATACATACATACATACATACATACATACATACATACATACATACATACATACATACATACATACATACATACATACATACATACATACATACATACTGAAGAGGGAATTGTATTGGGAGAGAGCAGACCAGTAAGACAACACAACAATATAAGCAACAGTCAAACAAACAATGATGAATCATGATAGAATCTACTGTATTTAATCATATTCTTTCATCACTCCCCTTTCAATGGACATCACTTGGGGCAAATCTGTGCCTGACGGCCATCGGAGGTGATGTAACTGAATTAACTTGATGCTTGAAGAACTGACGTATCGGAAACTTCTGCTCGAACACGAAGAACTTTGCGAACTGACAACCACAAACGCTGCAGAGGTCAAAGCCACGGGTCTTCCGCGCTTGCCCCAAAAATTAAAGAAAATGCCTTCAGGTACTGCACCATTAGCTGGAAAACTTGAACTCAAAGATTCTTGTCACTGTGGACACATCAAACAACAGCTCTCTGGCTTATCGCAGTCCTGGGCGAAACAAAGAGAATGTGCTTCTTGCACTGATGAGGTCATAACAGCGGGCTCATCCCTGTTTGCCTCTAGGAGCTCCGAACCTTCAGGTGCTATGCCAGCTTGAACCACTGAACTCAACGATATATGGCCCTTTGTGGACATCATTGGAACAGCCTTTCGTGCATCTGCGCACAGGATAGGAACAACTTGCTTGGTCACAGCGAGCCTGAGAAAAACAACAAACATCTGTGCTTCACGCACTTGAGAATGAGGAACCACTGTGGGAACCAAAGAAAAAAGGAGCTTTATGAAGAGCAGCGAAACGAGCAGAAAGGAAACCAAAAGACTCGAATCTGAGCACTTGAAACGATGTTGCCAGGAGAAGAACACTTGTAGCAGATAAGAGAATCGGCTTTGTCCAAGTGAGCATCAAAACGGGGCCGCGTCTGTGCCTGATGATCACTGGAGCTGAAGAAACTGTTGATAGAAGGGAACTTGTGAGGTTGAGTACAGGAACGGTCCAACTGTTAGACTTGTGGCAGAGTAGCAGGTAGGTTCAGATGGGTCTCGGCACCAAAATGAAGAGGGAATTGTATTGGGAGAGAGCAGACCAGTAAGACAACACAACAATATAAGCAACAGTCAAACAAACAATGATGAATCATGATAGAATCTACTGTATTTAATCATATTCTTTCAATACATACATACATACATACATACATACATACATACATACATACATACATACATACATACATACATACATACATACATACATACATACATACATACATACATACATACATACATACATACATAAACAACGCCAAATATGCCAATTTTTGGTTGTCCTTGACCTTTGAGCGGCGATTTAACTTGCACCGTCAAACATTTTGGCGACTTCTATACACCGTTAGAAGCGCAATTTGCGGCGCTTTAAAATAAAGCAATCTCCCAGGGGCTTCGGTTTTTTGTTTTCGAGAAAAATCCAATTTAGTAAATTTCACCATGCCGAATTTTCGTGATTTTTTCCAAATTTCGTGATGTGGGGACCGAAGGAAGCAAGAAAAAAGCTCGTATTATATGTCAAAAGAAAGCCCATGACATGGCGATTCGATTGGCATGAATTACAAGGTCCTAGCTGGCCGGAATCGCAAGTTATGCTCAGTCAAACATGACACCTCAAGTGGCCGGTTTTGCTTGCTGGTGAGCCTACTTCCGAGGCCTGCCTCTGGCGAACAAGGACACGCAGGAGGCTGTGCTCTTCAAGTTTAGCATAAGTCATCGTTAGGTACAACTTGCCCAAACTAGAGACCCCAGAGCTAAGTTTTAGCGGTGGCCGATTATTCGATTTGCACATAGCTGTAAAGAACAAGGGTCGATGTTCTCGCGAACTGACTCTTAAAATTGACCGATCCAACCGCCTGCATCGTCGTCGATCGATAGCGAGGATAATTGAACAACGTATTTGCTACTTGTAGCCGTCCATAAACTACGATGTTCAGAGAGAGGGAGGTGGGGTTGGTGTCGAAAACGTCAACGTTTCTTAGGTGCTTAGGAAGCTTTTATGCGCAACTACAGTATAGATCAAAAAAAATGTCCCATCGCTTTTTCGGCCTTCACCCAAACGTTTCGTTCTCAGTCACTTCTTTACTGATTTGGCTCAAATTTTCAGCAAAAATTAACAACATGGTTGGCTAAATATTCTGCAAGTGTGGTGCCAAAATTCCGACTCATACTGGTTTTATGACCCGAAAACTAGGAATGAGGGTGGTCCACGCAAATTTAATTTTTTTCGGTAATACAAGGAGTACAGGCCTGGAACTTGCAGGAATGATTGGTATTGCTATTGGGCATAACATACTAAGCGGGCAGCCCTGTAGCTCAAAGGGCACTAAAATGGGGGAATTTCAAAAACATGACGAAATATGACTTTTCTTCGTAAAACCGGCAAAAAGACGATTCTAAAGATTTTCAATTTTCAAAAAACGCTGCAGGGATGGTTACTATGGTGTGGAACAGAGCTTAAATATCAGGTTCATTTATTTGTCGAACTTCCTGCTACAATCTATGTTGATTAACAACAGATTCAGTGCTTTGATTCTAGAAGGTGCAGATTTCTTAACTATGGGATTTTCACTCATGTTTTTGAAATTCCCCCATTTTAGTGCCCTTTGAGCTACAGGCCTGCCCGCTTAGTATGTTATGCCCAATAGCAACACCAATCATTCCTACAAGTTTCAGGACTGTACTCCTTGTATTACCGAAAAAAAATAAATTTACGTGGACCACCCTCATTCCTAGTTTTCGGGTCATAAAACCAGTATGAGTCGGAATTTTGGCACTAAACTTGCAGAATATTTAGCCAACCATGTTGTTAATTTTTGCTGAAAATTTTAGCCAAATAGGTACAGAAGTGACTGAGAACGAAACGTTTGAGTGAAGGCCGAAAAAGCGATGGGACATTTTTTTTATCTATACTGTATATTACAAGGCAAACTCAAGGTAGTTCATGTTTCTAACCGCTAAAATGGTAGTTAACAGTCAAAAAGTTTCATTTTAACAGCTTCTACAGTGTATGTCGATTTTATTAAAGATGTTCTGATGTTGGACACAGTACCAAGTTTAGTCGGGGTGGGGGTTGTCAGCCAAAAACGTCGTAGTTTTTAGGGGGTTGTGTTGAAAACGTCGAAAAACGTCGGGAGGGGTGGGGGTCATACATGTAGCTGTTTTCGGCTGGGGGGGGATTTTTCTGATCCAAAATAGGGTTTCAGGGCTATGCCCAAAGGGGGTTTCAGCTACCTTTTTTGAGCTCAAAGCAGGGGTTTGAGGACTAAAATCGGGTTAAAATCCTGTCTGAAGTGCAAAAATACCGTTTAAAACCCTATTTTTGCTTTAAAACATTCAAAAAACCTTATTTTTTATTTAAACTGTGCAAAAAAGCTAATCCCATTTATGGTTTCAGAAACCCAAATTAGGGTTCCGGAACCGGTAGTGGTGCCATATAATGTATGGCACCGTCACAATTTATGGTACTGGCACCGATGACCATGGGTAGAGGTACCATTAGCCTAGGTGCCGGTGCCATATATGGTGCCAGTACCATAAACGGCGTTAAGTGCCAAACTGTAATAGCCGATGTGTAATTTGCAACAAGCTTTTCAAACTTGAGATCCTTGTACGTATGCAGGTGACGTCAGTAAACACAAAGCGCCTTCAGGTATACGAACACTTTAAAAGCTTTCATTATGCTGTTGGCAAAGCGCTAATGAATAGCCATTAAGCAGCATCCAATACAATCGAAAACAAGCTCTCTCAATCGGTCAAACATCCGCCATGAACTACAGTCTGCTCCTGCTGCTGCTCTCGCTCTGTCTCCTGACCGGCAACACTGCCCAGACACAAAGTAAGTCAACCATTCACACTTCTCACAGTCTCAAAATGTCATGAAATTTTGGCAAATACTGTATACTCTCGATCAAAAGCCCAGGGCTTCAATTTGAGACAAAAACCAAAATCATTATAGGGGCCCGTCCATAAACTACAACGTTCAGAGAGCGGGGGTGGGGGTGGCTGGCTGAACGTCGGAAAATGTCGCAGGGGCTGGGGGTAGGCATCGAAAACATCGACGTTTTTTTAGGTTCACAAGAAGCTTTTGTCCGCAACTGTATTACAAGGAAAACTTGACACAGTTCATGTTTCCAACAGCCAAAACGGTAGTTAACTGTCAAAAAGTTTCTTTTTAGTAGCTTCTATGTATATTTTATTGTACACAGTTTTCAATGTTTGAGACAGTACCAAGTTTAATCGGGGGGGGGGGGGTCAGTCAAGAACGTTGTAGTTCTTTAGGGGGGGGGTTGTTGTGCCGAAATCGTCGAAAAACGTCGGGTCGGGAGGGGGTGGAGGTGCACAATTTTGAATTTTCGGTCGTTTATCAAAATACGATTACGCAAAACGGATACTGTATTCGTCGTGATTCAGATATTGTGGGCAGGTATTGGAAAAGTACCTAATATCAGGTATCAGGTATAGGTAGGTATTCACAAAAATACAGGTATCAGGTATTTGCCCATAAAAAGTTAAAATCAGGATTTTACCCAAAAATCGACCAGACTACCAATTTAGTCTCAAAAGTCAGCTAAAATCAGATTAGTTCAGTCATTTTGTGATTTTTTCGTTATGGAACTGTACAAAGCGCTAAAAACCCACTCTCAAAATATCACAGGGGTGTCGCTTTACACATCCATCTCTGGTAGAATAGCTTTACACATCCATCTCTGGTAGAATAGCTTTACACATCCATCTCTGGTAGAATAGCTTTAGACATCCATCTCTGGTAGAATAGCTTTAGACATCCATCTCTGGTAGAATAGCTTTACACATCCATCTCTGGTAGAATAGCTTTACACATCCATCTCTGGTAGAATAGCTTTAGACATCCATCTCTGGTAGAATAGCTTTAGACATCCATCTCTGGTAGAATAGCTTTACACATCCATCTCTGGTAGAATAGCTTTACACATCCATCTCTGGTAGAATAGCTTTACACATCCATCTCTGGTAGAATAGCTTTAGACATCCATCTCTGGTAGAATAGCTTTACACATCCATCTCTGGTAGAATAGCTTTACACATCCATCTCTGGTAGAATAGCTTTACACATCCATCTCTGGTAGAATAGCTTTAGACATCCATCTCTGGTAGAATAGCTTTACACATCCATCTCTGGTAGAATAGCTTTAGACATCCATCTCTGGTAGAATAGCTTTACACATCCATCTCTGGTAGAATAGCTTTACACATCCATCTCTGGTAGAATAGCTTTAGACATCCATCTCTGGTAGAATAGCTTTACACATCCATCTCTGGTAGAATAGTTTTACACATCCATCTCTGGTAGAATAGCTTTACACATCCATCTCTGGTAGAATAGCTTTAGACATCCATCTCTGGTAGAATAGCTTTACACATCCATCTCTGGTAGAATAGCTTTACACATCCATCTCTGGTAGAATAGCTTTACACATCCATCTCTGGTAGAATAGCTTTACACATCCATCTCTGGTAGAATAGCTTTAGACATCCATCTCTGGTAGAATAGCTTTACACATCCATCTCTGGTAGAATAGCTTTAGACATCCATCTCTGGTAGAATAGCTTTACACATCCATCTCTGGTAGAATAGCTTTACACATCCATCTCTGGTAGAATAGCTTTAGACATCCATCTCTGGTAGAATAGCTTTACACATCCATCTCTGGTAGAATAGCTTTACACATCCATCTCTGGTAGAATAGCTTTAGACATCCATCTCTGGTAGAATAGCTTCACCTCTCTGGTGAATAGCTTTTACACATCCATCTCTGGTAGAATAGCTTTACACATCCATCTCTGGTAGAATAGCTTTAGACATCCATCTCTGGTAGAATAGCTTTACACATCCATCTCTGGTAGAATAGCTTTACACATCCATCTCTGGTAGAATAGCTTTAGACATCCATCTCTGGTAGAATAGCTTTACACATCCATCTCTGGTAGAATAGCTTTACACATCCATCTCTGGTAGAATAGCTTTAGACATCCATCTCTGGTAGAATAGCTTTACACATCCATCTCTGGTAGAATAGCTTTACACATCCATCTCTGGTAGAATAGCTTTAGACATCCATCTCTGGTAGAATAGCTTTAGACATCCATCTCTGGTAGAATAGCTTTAGACATCCATCTCTGGTAGAATAGCTTTAGACATCCATCTCTGGTAGAATAGCTTTAGACATCCATCTCTGGTAGAATAGCTTTACACATCCATCTCTGGTAGAATAGCTTTAGACATCCATCTCTGGTAGAATAGCTTTAGACATCCATCTCTGGTAGAATAGCTTTAGACATCCATCTCTGGTAGAATAGCTTTACACATCCATCTCTGGTGGTTTATCTTGAAGAAGAAAAGTTTATACGTCCGAATAGTCAACAAACAATCGGAGCAAGACAAAGAAAAACAACAACAGCAAACAAAAACAAAAAACAATCTTTGCTACTTAGAGTATGGCTTCTCAGAATTTACCCATAGAGTGTGTCCCTATTTGTCTTCTTCGCCTTTATTCATTGTCTTACTCAGGATTTTGCAAAAGGAAGCATAAAATTTTTAGATCTCTGGTTGGGCGTTGGACCATGGCCCAATCAGGGCGAGAAAAATTTGGCAAAATGGCTTGAAAAACGCTTTTGAAAGCATGTTGAGTATACTATTAGCAGAAATTCTGAGGTATTGTCGTCTGAAGTGGCCTGGTTGGGCAACGGCCCAAGCAGAGCAAGAAAATTTTGTAAAAAATAGCCTTCCTACACGCTTTTTTATGAACAAATCGGTCGTAAAGTAACATGTGTTGCCTTCTGTTTGTAACTGATATCTGTACCTGTTTCAGTCCAAAAATACCCAAAATCAGGTAGGTACCGTTCGAAAGTACCCGATCAGGTATCAGGTGGGTATTGCAAATCTACCTGCTAATCAGGTACAGGTACAGGTATAATACCTGATCCACAGTAGATTCAGAATGACAGAAAGCCGTCCAACTTCCGATTGTTTGCCAGATTATAGTGTAAAACATTATTGGGTACTGGGCGTGGGATGAAAACCTATACCCAATATTGGAAAATACCCGAATACATTGTTTCATCTCTAGTAGACAGTAGGCAAACTATTTAGCGGACGGCAGTGCCATTCAAGAGAAGGACGAAGGCAAGGTGAAGCGATTCATTCTGCCGGAGTACACCAACCGAATGTTGAAGTTAACAAAGCAACGCTACGAAGAGAGCAAGAAACGACAGTTCTGTCAGTGCCGCTGTACTATAGATGATTAGGTAGCTGTATGACATAACCGACCAGTAAAAACTACTATATACAGGGTGTTCCATGCTAAGCGTCCCACCTTCGTTAGCCGCGCGCTACTATGTCAACGGAATTCAACCAAATTTCGAACAAATATAGTGCCAAGATGCTTACCAACTTTCACTAATGTCCGTTGTTCAAAGGTCAGTTTCACTTACGGGCCGTCCATAAACAACGACGTTCAAAAATTCAAAATTTTGGACCCCCTTCCGACGTTATTAGAACAACCCCTTAAAAACTACAAGGTTCTTACCTAACGCCCCCCCCCGACTAAACCTGGTACTTGGTCCGACATTAGAAAATCTTGAATAAAATCGACGACATTGCAGAAGCTTTCAGAAACATGAACTGGGTTGAGTTTTCCTTGTAATATAGTTGCGGACAAAAGCTTCCTAGGCATCTAAAAAACGTCGTAGTTTATGGACGCGGACGGCCCCTTAGCTGAAGATACAGTACTCCGTGCTATTTCCCTGGTTATCAAGCGTTATTTGGCTAAACTAGATTTGCAACGCCAGCGAGTTCAGCAAAGGTGATATGTTTTGTTGAATAAGCGCCATGTCTTCCAATGGAGATTGCCTAAAATTGGCTGACATCTATGTTAACCTAGGCACCATAATTGTGTGAAATTTCATTGAATTCCGTTCATATAGTCGCGTGCCGCTAAGGATCAAACGTGGGACACTTAGCCTGGGACACCTTGTAGAACCAAGTAGCAGCGTCACCTTGACTTCTGTCTATCTGGCGGATACAAGCGAAAGCTCATTCGTTTTTTTTCGCTTGGGTTTGGTTTTAGGCTCAGATTTCAACCAGAACAGTCGCATTGAAGGGGTTACGAATTGTTACGTGGATTACAAGAATGCGACGCAATTACGCCTTTGGTTGCAAGCTGTGCTACCGTATCTACTCTAGAAATTAGCGTCGAAAATGGCAAATAGGTTAGATCTGCCTGCAGGAGGGCCTTGGATTCAAACAATGATAGCCTCCCCGAGTGAACTAAACTCAGCGTGATCGGGAAAAATTAAAGTACGACAAGTAAGGACATTTTATTGTGGGCTTATACTAACAAGATCAATACTGAGTGTTCCCTCATTGGCGACACGAACAGGTTAAAGATGAGCAAAATAGGAATACGAAAGTGGCTAGGTGTCTGTCCGTCTTCAAGCTGCTTGTGAGACGCCAACGGAGGGCCACTCGGTACTGAGCTTGTGAGTATAAGCCCACAATAAAATGTCCTTACTTATCAGTACTTTCATTTTTCCTGTCATGCTTTAGTTTGCTCTGGGTATCATTGTTTGAGACCTTGTAAAACAGATACTGCTAACTGCAGTCAATCTGATCGTCTACACCTCTTTACTAATCACGAGAAAACGGTAACAAAAACAACAACAAGCAGTCAAACTCTATCTCCAGGCCTGCTTCAAGTCTCTGTGTCTGGCCAGTTTCTTACTGACCACAGAGGCCAGAATCAGTGCCAGGAGAACGGCGCTAATGAACCAGTGGTCAAAGTCATCTTTGAGAATGTCAAAGGTACCACTGGGCGTGAGACGCGTGTAGAACAAGTCAATGCCGAAAGCCAGCACAAGCGACGTTGATTCCAGGGCAGAAGGGGACGTGTAGATGCCGCGCACGCGCAGAGCGCTTTGGTTATAATTGACTATCTGTTCGGTGGCTACTGGCAGCTCCGGCATGTATGGAATCAGTCCTGAACGTACTGAGCAGTTAGTTACTAGAGACCCCTACAGTCAGCAAACTAAGCCTTATATTGAAAAGACCCCATGTTAGCCATAGATAGCTACTTAGCTTTACAACAGTCAGGCACTTAACGCCATTTATGGTACCGACACCATATAAGGTGCCGGTACCATATATGGTACCGGTACCGAGGGTAGTGGTACCATATATGGTACCGGTACCATATATGGTGCCCCCACGTTCGGCGACTGTGGTGGTACCATATATGGTACCGGCACCATATATGGTACCCCTACCCATGGCCATGGGTGCCGGTACCATATATGGTGACGGTACCATATAATGATACCACTACCATATATGGTACGAAATCTGAACGGAGTGGTAATGGTACCGGTACCGGAAAAACGCGAAGGTGGGGGTACCATATATGGTGCCGGCACCTTATATGGTACCGGCACCTTATATGGTGTCGGTACCATATATGGTACCACCACAGACCTCGAACGTGGGGGTACCATATATGGTGCCGGTACCATATATGGTACCACCACAGACCTCGAACGTGGGGGTACCATATATGGTACCGGTACCATATATGGTGACGGTACCATATATGGTACCGGCACCTTATATGGTGTCGGTACCATAAACGGCGTTAAGTGCCTGACTGTAGAAGGCTCCTAGCCATGTATGGCGACGGCTCCTCAAAGGCATAGCCATCCATGGCTACGGAGCCATCTACCTTATCTCTGGTTTGGTTTGGTTTGGCAACGACTTGTGGTTGAACTGAAATACTTGTTCAAAATATTGACGGGGAAAATTCAGACGTTGTATCATTGCATGTTTGTGTCAAAATTTCAGCCAAATTGATCGGCGAAAACAACAGCTAGAGCAAAACGAAACCGGTGATAGGTAAGAGCGATACTGTACCTTCTTCTCTGTGTTCTGGAGTGGGTATGAGGGGACGGCGAGGGTCAAGCAGAGCCTTGGGCAGCTCCAGAATTCCTCCGAATGGCATTGCAACCAGCATTAAACGGTAGGTGAGTCCGCGCTCTAAAAAAGAGTCCTTTTGAGCAGGCTGCTGTTAAAGCCAACCTTCTACAGGTATAAATTAGCGGCTCTTAATTAACCAGACATGGGCAAAGGGGCTGCCCCCTCTCTCAGGCTGTGACCTCCCCCTCAGGCCGCCGCTACCCCCGCCCCTTCAGAAAGTTTTCGGAAGAATTTTGAATACAAAATTATTAAAAAGTAAAGGTGCAAATGAGCTCAAAATAGCCAAATTTAACGAAGAACAAGTCACAAAACCTTGATTCTAGTAAAAAATTGTACTTTAGGCTTACCGCCCCTCAACCTCGTCAGAAACTGAACATTTACCACTCACTCCCTCAGCCGAATGGCTAGCCCATGTCTGCTCTTTTAACTATTCACTCTTGTGAACCAGGTGCAAACGGAACTTGTCGAACCTTTTTTGAAAGCCCCCTAGATGAGATAAAAAAATAACATGACAGCTGGCTACAAAATGGTGCAAGTTTGGTTTTATGACCAAAAACTAAGAATCAGAGTGGTGCACGGAAATTCTAATTCTTCAGGTAGTTCAAGGTGTATGGCTTGAAAGTTGCAGGAATGATTGGTGTTACCATTGGGCATAATACTGAGCCTGCAACCCCGTAGCTAAAAGGGCACTAAAATTGGGGAATTTTAAACACATGACCGAAAATCCCACAGTTAAGAAATCTGTACCTTCTGCAATCAACGCACTGATTCAGTTGTTTATGGACGCAAATTTGAGCGTAAGTTCGAAAAATGAATGAACCTGACATGTAAACTCTGTTCCACATTATAGAAAACCTTCCCATAGTGTTTTTCAGAAATAGAAAATCTTCAAAATCGTCAGTTTACTGGGTTTACGAAGAAAAGTCATAGTCAGGTTTATTAAATACTCCAATTTTAGTGCGCGTTGAGCTGTGGGGTTGTCCGCTCAGTATTATGCCAAATGGTAACACCAATCTCTCCTGCAAGTTTCAACGCCATACATAGTCCTTGATTTAACTGAAAAATTGGAATTTCCGCGACCGCCCTGACTCTTAGTTTTTGATTCATAAAGCCAGTACCAGTTGGGATTTTCGCACGAAACTTACATAATTTGTAGCCAGTTGTTAGGTTAACTTTTTCTGAAAATGTAAGCCAAATCGATTCAGAACTGACCGAGAACAAAAGATTGGAGTGAATGTAAAAAAAGCAATGGGACATGTTTTTGTCTAAAGACTGTAGTAGTATTGGAAGGGCAACGGACCTGTATTGGTGACGCCGATAGCCGAAATTCCTTGCGTGAAAATGTAAGCCTGTTTCAAGACCATCGGAGCATTTAGAGGGGGTGCCATAGAGCTGAACCTATCAGGGTCGGTCTGCATGGTGCCTTCGTACAGCTCCAGTACGTTCATTTCGGTGCGACGCGCCTTCTCGTTCCAATACGAGTACTGAAATGACAGGACACATAGCCTATTCGCTACCTCTACATGTACATACACAGCCACTTCCATGTCGTACTCAAGTGGTTGGGGGAAAGGGGTGACTTTCCCCCAGGCGCGATTTTTCGGAATTGTTTTTTAACCTGCAAACAGTGTTCCAGTTCAAGAAGCCCTGAGACCTTAAGAGTCAGTCTCTGATTTGATCGACCCTTGGTATGTCAAGTTGAAAATCGAACTTTCGCGTAGAGACCTGTGCGTTGGTGTATTAAGAGGCATTCATGAGTTATGTTAAACCTGCAAAGGGTTTATGGATTTGACGCTCCATTCCCGAGATACAAGCCGCCAAAAATCGGCCCGCTTAACTATGGGACCAAAATTCTCAACTCGAATTTCTTTTGTACCAATAAGAGTTTGGACTAAAAAATTGGGGATTTTAGGTAACTTTTTGAGTAGTTTAACAATTTTTGGTCCAAAATTATTTTTGAGTAAAAATTTTTTTTGCGACCACCTTTGGCCGGCCCTAGCTCGTCTGGAACCCCCCTACACAGTTTTTTTTATTTCAGAATTTTGTAGCGCAATCAATTTGCCAGACTTTGGTGTAAAGCATTTTGGGCTGCGACCCGACAATCGTGAGATATTCGCCTCAGAATGGCCAAAACCGTGCAGAATTTGCTAGTTTTGCAGTACACAAAGCTACGATGCCGGATTACTTTCATTGTAATAAGAGTTGGGAGTAAAAAATTGGGGATTTTAGGTAACTTTTTGAGTAGTTTAAGAATTTTTGGTCCAAAATTATTTTTGAGTAAAAATTTTTTTTGCGACCACCTTTGGCCGGCCCTAGCTCGTCTGGAACCCCCCCTACACAGTGTTTTTTATTTCAGAATTTTGTAGCGCAATCAATTTGCCAGACTTTGGTGTAAAGCATTTTGGGCTGCGACCCGACAATCGTGAGATATTCGCCTCAGAATGGCCAAAACCGTGCAGAATTTGCTAGTTTTGCAGTACACAAAGCTACGATGCCGGATTACTTTCATTGTAATAAGAGTTGGGACTAAAAAATTGGGGATTTTAGGTAACTTTTTGAGTAGTTTAAGAATTTTTGGTCCAAAATTATTTTTGAGTAAAAATTTTTTTTGCGACCACCTTTGGCCGGCCCTAGCTCGTTTGGAACCCCCCCTACACAGTTTTTTTATTTCAGAATTTTGTAGCGCTATCAATTTGCCAGACTTTGGTGTAAAGCATTTTGGGCTGCGACCCGACATTCGTGAGATATTCGCTTCCGAATGGCCAAAACCGTACTGCAAAACTAGCAAATTCTGCACGGTTTTGGCCATTCGGAGGCGAATATCTCACGAATGTCGGGTCGCAGCCCAAAATGCTTTACACCAAAGTCTGGCAAATTGATAGCGCTACAAAATTCTGAAATAAAAAAACTGTGTATGGGGGGGGGTTCCAGACGAGCTAGGGCCGGCCAAAGGTGGTCGCAAAAAATTTTTTACTCAAAAATAATTTTGGACCAAAAATTCTTAATCTACTCAAAAAGTTACCTAAAATCCCCAATTTTTTAGTCCCAACTCTTATTACAATGAAAGTAATCCGGCATCGTAGCTTTGTGTACTGCAAAACTAGCAAATTCTGCACGGTTTTGGCCATTCGGAGGCGAATATCTCACGAATGTCGGGTCGCAGCCCAAAATGCTTTACACCAAAGTCTGGCAAATTGATTGCGCTACAAAATTCTGAAATAAAAAAAACTGTGTAGGGGGGTTCCAGACGAGCTAGGGCCGGCCAAAGTGGTCGCAAAAAAAAATTTTTACTCAAAAATAATTTTGGACCAAAAATTGTTAAACTACTCAAAAAGTTACCTAAAATCCCCAATTTTTTACTCCCAACTCTTATTGGTACGAAAGAAATTCGAGTTGAGAATTTTGGTCCCATAGTTAAGCGGGCCGATTTTTGGCGGCTTGTATCTCGGGAATGGAGCGTCAAATCCATAAACCCTTTGCAGGTTTAACATAACTCATGAATGCCTCTTAATACACCAACGCACAGGTCTCTACGCAAAAGTTCGATTTTCAACTTGACATAGGGATAAGGGCGGAGAGTCGATCGAATCAGAGACTGACTCTTAAAACGGTTTCAGAACCCCAGTTAGGATTTTAGAGGCCCAAAATAGGGTTTCTAACGCCCAAAATAAGTTTACAGAACCCTAAATTGGGTTTCTGAGGCTCAAAATAGGGTTCCGGCACTTTGATTTCTGAAGCCCTAAATAGGGTTACAGTGTTGTGCCGAACAAAAATTTTCCGAATTTAGTTAGTAAAAGTTAGTTGCAACTTTTCAAACTTGAATTTAGTAAGTAAAAGTTAGTAACTAAATTCGCTCTCTGAGTTTAGTAAGTTAGTCAAAAATTATCGAGTTACTTAGTTATGAGTTTAGTTAAAATAAACTAGCAGAAATAAGGCCATTAATGCATTTAACCGACTTGTTTCAGCTCTGTAGACTTTATTAGGTTCAAAATATTCAGAAAATAACAGTATTTCTCATTACTTTCTATAAAAATTTCGAAATATGACTGTTAGTTTATCAAAAAGCTCATATCAGGACAGGAAGAATGAAAATATAGAAATCTAATTTTAGGGAATCTGTTTTCCTATTCATTGGATTGGGAGAAAGGGTGGAGATGAGATAGACAGACTTTATACAGTCGTACATGTACGTAGAGTAACAATGCAAGCAAAGGCCAGCCTCCAGCCAGATCGGAAGCTCAGGAGGACTTCCCAACCGATTTTTCCGTAGCACAATTTGTGGGCTATTTTTTATTTTTTTTACAATTATAGGCAGGACTCGGGGCAGGACTGCTTGTAAAACAGCCACTTTCAGCTGTATCTGGGACCGTATTAGCATTTTTTTGCGATTTTTAGTACTCAATCCTGCCCGATTTGGGCTCAATCCCCCTGACCCGACTCAAACCTCGCACGCAACTCCCTTTGGGGGACGGCCTATACATAGACAACTAAACTACGTATCGTTATAGCATACATAAACCATTGCGAATTCCAAGACAGTATTCTGTTTTTCGAACAAGCATTGGAGTTTAAAATCAGTGAAACCTTGTGCCCTATTACTGAGAGACCCCAGAATGATATACAAGCTGAATGAGATATCAGAATTTTGAGAATTTAGACTCCAAACTTGATACCTACAGTATGACCAAAGCGCCTATTTGTAGCTCATAACTAAACTGAATGTTACTAAACTCATAACTAAGTAACTCGATTTTTTACTTAGTAATTTTCTGAAAATGAGTTTAGTTTGAGTTGAGTTTAGTTAAGCGAAATCTGAGTTTAGTTAGTAAAAGTTAGTAACTAACTAACTAACTAATGTTTTTACTTAGTAAATAACTAACTAAATTCAACGGTACAACACTGGTTACGGAACATACATGGGCTGGGGGGTAAGGGGGGTATACCCCTCCCCCTCGGTCGGCCATACCCCCTCGGCCGACCATACCCCCCCCTCCCCCACCCACCCCCCTCCCAGAGGGAGGAAATTTTCGCTTATTTAAGGCAAAATAGGCGTTTTTTGCCTTTTTTCGGGGGGGGGGGGAGGACCCCCCCTACCCCCTCCGGATTTTTCCGGCCCATGATGTTACGGAACCTTAATTTTGGTCTCTGAAACCGAAATCAGAGTTTCTGAAGCTCTAATAGGCTTCCGGAGCCCTAATTTGAGTTTCTGGAGGCCAAAATAGGGTCGCGGAACCCTAGTTGGGTTTCAGAGACCCTACACAGGGTTTTGTAGCCCTATTTTGGATTTCAAAATCTCTAAACTGGGTTCGAGAAATGCATTCTAACTGCATGCCAAAAAATAGGGGGTTTTGCACGTTTTAAATAAAAAATCGGGTGGGTTTTATACGGTGTTCCTAGACCGGTTTTTTGCCCGATTTTTAGTCCTCAAAACCAAAACCCTGTTTCGAGCCCAAAAAGGTTGCTGAAACCCCTATTTTTCATCAGAAAATTTCCCCTCCCACAACCGAAAACCCAGCTGCATGCACTGTACGTTCCATACATGTACTAGGGGGGTTTGGGGCGGGGCTACCCCCCCGCTGGAAAGGCCAAACCCCCCCTCACCCCCCCCCCCCGAGACAGGTTAAGGGACCCCTCCCCCGACCAAAAAATACAAGTGGTGGTAGTGGCTCCAGTTTTAACAAACTGGGTCAGAAATCACTGATTTTTAGCCTAAAATTCACTTGAAAGCCTTTGGAAACCGAATTTGGCGTTTCCACTGCTGATATTTAAGAAAAATCGGTGTTTTTGGAAGCTCTTTTTGTCATTTTTTTCTTGTTTTTAGCTTTAAAACGCTATTTGGCAGCTTAAAATAGCGATTTTTAGCGTCCTTACTGAAAAAAACGTGCTAAAAACGCATTTCTAGGCGTTTTGGAGCTTTTTGAAATTTGCCCCCCCCCCCCACCTGGGCGAAACCCCCCCTCGAGCCCCCACCTGAGGAAACCCCCCACCCCCCAGGTCGGCCCGGAGCTGTTACATGTATGGTACGTTCCATATTAAACAGAGTCCGTCAAAAAAGCCAGCAGAGTTTACTGCAGCAACCGCATCAGTAAAACCTGTTTAGACGATACTGATCGGTCAACGAAACTAACTCAGCACCGTGTGGACCTACCGTAATCCAGTTCTCACAGTGAATCAGGTGCAGGGGTGGGGCGGCGCGACTGTGCTTGGCGCCGAACACCACCTGCCCGGTGACGGCGTCCAGTAGGTAGACACTGAGTTGGGTGCCAGTCTTGGCCGCCGAGGTGTCGGACTGCTGCACGGCCACTGCCACTAGATTCGGGTTGACATACTTGTACAGCACACTCCGGTCGCCCAACACTCGACCCTGCGAGTGGACGCGCTCTACAATACACATTGTCTCCAGCCACTCAGTTGCGTTGCTTTGGAGTTACTATCTTTAATTAAATAAAACAGTCCGGCACTTTATGGTACCGTCGCCATATATGGTACCTACCTCTACCCATGGCCATGGGTGCCGGTACCTTATATGGTACCATCACACTCCCTGAACGTGGTGGTACCATGGTATTACTAGCCTAGGTACCGGTACGATATATGGTATTACTAGCCTAGGTACCGGTACCATATTACTAGCCTAGGTACCGGTACCATATTACTAGCCTAGGTACCGGTACCATATTACTAGCCTAGGTACCGGTACCATATTACTAGCCTAGGTACCGGTACCATATTACTAGCCTAGGTAACTGGGTTAGCCTCTGTCTGGTATCAGCCATCTACAGGTGACCGGCACTTACTATACTACTAACTTTACTCTCTTGTCAAGTTACTGTGGTCTAGACAAATTCTACTAACCAGAAATGCGTTTAGCCGAGACATGCAGGAGTCTGGCGTCAGTGCCCACAGGCAGAGGCGTGTGCCAAACCGGTTCCAGTCTGGCCCTTCCCTCTCCCTCCGGCACCACCTGGTAACCGTCCATCCGGCCGTTTCTGTCTCCAGCGAACATCAAGTACACAGGCGCTTCAGGCGGCAGTTTTGCGTCGGCCGGGTAAATTGCCGCCTAAATTGAAGCACCACCACTACAAATATGATAGCTTTTCTCACTCAACAAGCTTATAGCAAGAAGAAGAGATAAATTACAGTCTGACACTTAACGCCCTTTATGGTACCGGCACCCATGGCCCTGGGTAGGGCTCCCATACCGACAGGGGCAAAGGGGGGGGGGGGGCTGCGGGGGTTAGCCCCCCCTCAGGCTCTGACCTACCCCCCTCAGCCGGCCGCTACCCCCCTCATGAATTTTTTGGACAAATTTTGTATAGAAAATTATGATAAAAATATGCCTGGACTAGGTGTAAATGACTTCAGAATAGCTCATTTTAACATATTTTAATGAAAAGTCAGCCAAAAAACCTTGATTTTAGCCAAAAATCGGACTTTTTGGCGTACCACCCCCTCAGCCCCCCCCCTCAGGCGCTCCTACCCCCCCCCTCAGCACCCCCTCAGGAATTGGAAATTCTACCCTCCTCAGCCGAAATGCTAGCCCATGTCTGCTCCCATATATGGTACCACCACAGCCCGCGAACGTGGGGGTACCGTGACGGTACCACATGGTGCCACTAGCCTAGGTACCGGTACCAATGGTACCATAAACGGCGTTAAATGCCTGACTGAATTAGACCAAACTTACATAGAAAAACGTGATCAAAGAGTCGGAGAGAGACAGATACATACACATGTACCAGGGGTTGGGGCGGTTACCTTACCCCCAGCTAGAAAGACAAACCCCAGACCCAAAAATACAAGTACTAGTAGCTAGTGTTCCGAGTCCGACGCTATCAGAAACCGACGATATTCGATATCGATATTTTTAGCTCAATATCGATCGATATCGATATTATTAGTTATGCAAGAAAATGTGGAAATTTGAAAAGAGCAAACTGCACTCGCTGCTTATCAGTCAAGCACTGATGCCAGCTATCTGATATCAATCAAGTAGAGCCTTTGGAAATCGAATTTAGCGCTTCCGCTGCTAATATTAAGAAAAAAATCGGTGTTTTTGGAAGCCCGATTTTTTGCCTCCTTACTGAAAAAAACGTGCTAAAAACGCATTTTCAGGCGCTTTGGAGCGTTTTGAAATTTTGTACCCCTCTGGGCGAAAGACCCCCTAGACCCCTATCTGACGGAAACCGCCACCGCCCCTAACCTGTTACATGTTTGGACCATACATATACATGTAACAGGTCATCCGCCGAAGAGGGAGGGGGTTTGGGGGATCTGACGCCGGTCAGGGGATCTTAACCCAAATTTTGAGAACACTAAAAAACGCTCAGAAATGGCAATTTCGGGCTAAAAAGCGTCAAAAATTGCAAAATTTGGCTGAAATACAGCTAAGAAGTGCTGTTTTACGGGCGATTTTGGCAATGTTTCTGTCTGAAATTGCAAAAAATCGCAAAAAATTTGCTCAAAAAATTACTTGCCAAAAAATCGGAGGGGGTCGGAAAAGCCGTCTCGGGGGTGTAAATCGGGTGGGGGCGGAGCCTGTTACATGCATGGTTTGTATATAGAGCCAACCTTGTTCTGTCCAGCCAAGACAATAGCGTGCAATTCGTGTTCGTTGACGTAGGGCGAGAGCACGACTTGCTCCAGTTTAAGGTCGAACCACTTCTGCTCAGCTATTCTGCCATTAATCGGGTCGAAAGCCACCACGCCAGTCTTATCCGACTGCTGCAACACAAACACACTTCAGAATGATTATTTATTTATATTGGTCTCGAACCCGCAAACAGTTAAGGTGCCTCACTCAATCCAATTCCAAGGTACAGGGCCATTTATCAGGGTTTTGCATGACAAAATTGCCTGATCAAAGTAAAAAATCCAGTGGCCAACGAGGGTGAGGAAACTTCCACCAGCGTGAGAAAATTTTGAAATTTTGGCTTTAAAAAACGCATGTTAGAGTAGTTAATAATAGTAGAAAGTCAGAAGTCCAACTTTGAAGAGGTAAAGTTCTGACAGGACCATTATGGCAACGAGATGCTTCTACTGCCATCAAAAGACATAAAACGCCCAGACATTTGCATGATTCCCTGACTTTCAATGAACAAACGCTGAAGAACTCAGCCAAGTCTGTCACTCCAACCATTAGATTAGTTACGCACTTGCATGTGTCCGCCGTCAAGGTGATCTTTAGAGAGTAAAAGTTCTCAAGATGTGCGCAGCTTCTACTAAAATTTAAGCCAACTTGATTGGCCACGCCAAAGTTACAGCAAAACCAAATCGGCAATAGATAAACGGCCCACCGTGTACAAACGGAAGAATGTGGATGGACGGATGGATTGTCCGTTGTAGCCCCTGCGTTAGGCCATCACGCACACTCACATCCTGCCCTTTCCTTCGCTACTAGCCAACACACACATGCTCGGTGTCAGTCTGGGCGGGTCTGTGTTAGCTGTCCCCGTTCCCGTATGTCCCAACACGTGTGGTTGCTATTGTAGCTTTAGGTGCTTAGGCAGTTCCAGTCGGTTCCCATTGTTGAATTTTTAGGTATGTATTGTAGCAATTTAAGTTGATCCTCTGTTTGTATTATTTGCATACTATGTCTTACAGTTTCATCTGACTGCGTAACTATGACTGACGGCCTATTTACTTATCTCTCTCAATTCACTCGTGCCTCTGTATACTGCGCTGTAAGGCCGTCTTTGTGTAATAAAACACTCGCTACCCTACACCGGGAACTACCAACTTGCGCACAACCGATTTGCGCACATGGATCGCGGGCACACCAACTTGCGCACAACCGATTTGCGCACATGGATCGCGGGCACACCAACTTGCGCACAACCGGTTTGCGCACAAGCACAACCGATTTGCGCACAATATTTTTTGCTGCAGCACAACTACAACAACAATAATTACATAACAGTTACATTATTTAGCACAAATTACACAACAAATTAAAACAATTATCATAGCACAATAAACATGACATTTTTATAGCTGGTTGCGCTTTGGCTGTGCGTATAAAGTAATGGCCTGTTCCTGTTAGAAAAGCCATGCGCTGGACACCCATTTGGCCGTTCGGCCAGTCTGCGAATTTTGTCATCTTACTGCCTGCGCCTTACATTGTTTTGTTCTGATAGGATGCGTTCCAGGAAAAAAGTAAATATCTGGATGCTTCGCTTCCGTTTGTTGAACAACCTGGCCATCTTAGAATTCCAGCTCTCCACATCATTGTTGGTGCGGCGGACCTCATTTACCATGACCCAAATGACGTGACGGTTTGGATGAGATAATCTGAGGCCCCACTTGCTCTTTGGCAGTGAGGATTGTTTGAGTACTTTGAGAGACAGATCAGATGGCCGCGGGTGCACGCTGCTTTCGCGCAATCCAAAATACCAACGCATCGATGGCAAAATGCGCAGACTGGCTGAGCGTTACCAAATCAGTATGATCGAGCGCATGGCTTTTCTAAGAGGAACAGGCCATTACTTCGCACAGCAAAAGCGCAACCAGCTATAAGATGTCATGTTTATTGTGCTATGATAATTGTTTTAAATTGTTGTGTAAATTGTGCTACATAATGTAATTGTTATGTAATTTGTTGTTGTGTGTTCAATATTCGTCAGTTGTGACTATATTGTGCTGCAATAAAAAATGTGTGCAAATCGGTTGTGCGCAAATCGGTTGGGCGCAAGTTGGTGTGCCCGCGATCCATGTGCGCAAATCGGTTGGGCGCAAGTTAGTGTGCCCGCGATCCATGTGCGCAAGTTGGATAGTCCCCCTACACCTCGCTATACCCATTTACCTACTTACTGTCACCAGCCTACGGTGGCCTGGGTTGGGCTTTGTGCCGACCACTAACTCTTTGCGGCAACAAAACCTGCCCCGCCGAGTGGACGAACGCACGACGTCGCGCACAGTGGCTTTGCGGCCTAAACCACTACACCAACTGTGCCGGCGTGTAGGACCACGCGCACAGTGGCTTTGCCACTCACCAACTGAAGCGGAAGGATGTAGTATACCTTGGCTTTGGCTACCAGAACGCACTGAGCAGGGTGAGGGAAGTGGGCGGTGGTTCTCTGCACAAACAAAGGCAACTGCGTCTGGCCCGTGGTGGTGACGAACGGACGCAGCTCCTCCAGCCACAACTGCCACAGCACCGTGCCTTGTCTGTTGTCCAGGCCAAACACCTGCAATCACTCCTCACCTATACACTGACTTGTCTTTGTTTCTTTGCTTTAGTCCTCCACCCTACCAGACATGCGCAAAGGGGCGCTGATCCACCCTCAGCCAGCCGCTACCGGCATCAGGAAATTTTTGGCAGAATTTTGTATAGAAAGCTACGATATTAGCATGCTTAGATTACGTGTAAATCATACATGTGCATGGGGTGCCCAGGGGGCGACAGGGGGACGAAAATAAAAATCTACCCAACGTTGCTAGAGGCTGCTAGAAAGCATCCAGATGCGTTTTTAAGCCACAGAAATCAATTCTGGCAACTACGCACCCTTCCTACAGGCAACTACGCACCAAACCCGAATTTTTTTCAAAATTTCCTAGAAAATTTCGTTTTTTTTGGCAAATTTTTTGTCTAAAATTTGATTTTTACCGCAAATTTTTAAATTTTTAATGAATATTTCGGATTTGCCTAAATTTTATGCAAAAATTTAAATTTCCCGCCAAAATTTGAATTTCATACCGAAAATTTGCACCTATATCCAGGCACCTAACTACGCACGGAGACCTGGCCGTCCCCCTGAGCCGCCGACCATGCGCATCATACATGTGCATGGGGGGTGCCCAGGGGGGGGACAGGGGGGGACGAAAATAAAAATCTACCAAACGTTGCTAGAGGCTGCTAGATAGCCTCCAGATGCGTTTTTAAGCCACGGAAAACAATTTTGGCAACTACGCAACTACGCACCCTTCCTCCAGGCAACTACGCACCAAACCCGAATTTTTTTCAAATTTTCCTGGAAAATTTCAATTTTTTGACAATGTTTCTGTCAGAAAAGTGGTTTTTGGGCAATTTTTTGTCGAAAATTTGATTTTTACCGCAAATTTTTAAATTTTTAATGAATATTTCGGATTTGCCTAAATTTTATGCAAAAATTTAAATTTCCCGCCAAAATTTGAATTTCATACCGAAAATTTGCACCTATATCCAGGCACCTAACTACGCACGGAGACCTGGCCGTCCCCCTGAGCCGCCGACCATGCGCGCGCATGTATGATGTAAAATAGCTTAGACAAGCCAAAAACCTTGATTTTAGCTAAAATGGGACTTTTTCACAAATTTTTCAATTCAAAGTCGGTTGCGGGCTTGGGTTGTCTTTTGAAGGACAATGTCTCCCTGACTACTGTATAGAAAAGGGTTTCACGCTAACAACTGTGCCAGAATAGCACTGCGCTTGGTTGAGAAAGCAGATTAATTAAGCAACATACTTTGCCAGGAGATGTAGTGGCTACGATGACCTTGTGAAAGTTGAAGTAATCTCTCTCGAAACGCGTACCGTCCGCCCCAATCGGACCGCTGCTGGCAGTGGAGCGTGTCGTCTGCGGTTCACGCACTGCATTGAGCAGTTCGAGGATGGCTTCATTGCCCAGCAATCCCGACAGCGACAGCACTTCGTCACCGGCGCGGATTAGAGCTCTCCGGATCTGCGTTATCTGACTGGTCAGCCGGCGCGTCAGCATCGTGCTCAGATCTGAAGATACAACCGATCTTGACTCTTTTGTAGGGCAGTTTTCCACAACCCCAACAATATTCTAAGACCTGGTGCTGCGGGACCGAGAGCACCGAGCAAAACGGCAGTCCTCAGAATTTCTGATCTCACTTAGCTTTAAAAAACAGCTTCTCTTCAAAATACAGGGTCCGTCCAAAAACAACCCCGCAGGTTTTTTACTGTAGCAACAGCAAATCTCAACCGATTTGAGTGAGTCCTATTTTTAATCGCTCTTCTTCATTGACAGAATGACTGCTTCGATTTTTGAGCGAAAAATATCACAGACACTAAGCAGAGCAGTCGCGTCTTGGCCACCGGTAGTTTACGCTACCCCGTGTGTCACGGCGGCCACGGCATCCGTGAGAGCGGTTGTTTGTGGGTTCGCAACCGGTTGAAGCGACTGGAACTAGTCGACGTAAAGCCCAACCCAGGCCGCCGAAAGCCGGTGATGGCTAGTAGGTAAATGGGAACCGAACCGGCGCTGCCTAAGCACCTATTGGCAGCAAAGGGGAGAGTTGTTTGCAGACAGGGCTACGCCATTGAAGGGCTCTGAAAAGAGCGAGGGGTGTCCTAAGCTGTCCGCAAGGAAGTGCAACTCAAAAACAAACAAACAAACAAACAAACAAACAAACAGAGCATCTTAATGAAAGTTAAACAACCCTTCACGAATATACAGGGTGTGCCAAAAAAAAACAACCCAGCAGAGTTTTTGCTGTAGCAACCGCAAATCTCAACCGATTTGAATGAATCCTTTTTTAAATGAAAGATAAATAAATTCTCGAAAGACTGATGTACCGTTTATTAAGATAGCCTGCTTAGTTCCTGAGATATTTGTCCTCAAAGTCAAAACAGAGATTTTGGCAATGAACAAGAGTGATAAAGAACAACCCAGCACTGCCCAAAAATGGTAAAACGACCTAACTTCAAAATTCATCTTTTCGAGAAAATGCCTGCTAAAGGTTTCTGCAAAGAACTGTGGAGTACAAACCAAAGTTGAAAAAGTTACTCTGTAGTTTAGTGGCTCTCAGCTAGCGGAACTTCCTGCAGCAGTAATAGTCAAATTTATGCTTCCCTGTAATTAGAAATTATTAATTAAACAGAGATAGGTCCTTTGGGCAATGCACACAACATGACCTAGAACTGAAGGTAACACAAGCAAAACAACCTAACTCAATTCTTCTAGCTTTCTCCAAACCAGTATAGAGCGCAGTATAGTGCAAACTTGATGAACAGAAATGAGAGGTATTTGGCACATTTTTGGCACGCTATCAGAGAGCAAATTCAAGAGGCTTGTTTGGTTATAGCAGCTGAATTTCTTAGCAGTCAAACACGGTAAGCAAATCTGCCTGTCTCTTGCAACTTTCAAGCAACATCTCCTAGAATTGCCTTCGAGTTGGCGGTATCAATGGCCCCAATTTCTTCAGAATATCCATGTTCCGGTCAGCGAAAATTCCTCTAGGTTAATCTTCAAGGTGGGCCGGCAAGAGTTGAAATGGATGCACTGTTTGCAAATCAATGTGCAGCAAAATTAACTGTCTCGTCTACTTTCGTTCCATGTATCAGTGTATCAGCGTCCCTAACATCTGAACTGGCCTTGGCAGCTGGAGCATCCCTCAATTTAGATAATAATATTTTGCTCCTTACATAGACAAACATTGGAGTAATACCTTTCCAGCACTTTTGCAAAATGCAGCTTTCCAGTACGTTTGATCAAATACATTTTTCCAGGTGCTGGAGAGAGTAGATTTGTTGAGGGCCATATATGCGACATATGCAAATTTTCTTACACCAGTTTGCCTTTTTGTTTTAGATTGCCAAATTTGGTCTTTTCTGTTGTTTTTCGAACAATTTAGAGTCAGTCTGGCCTATTATACATCGCAAAAGTCATTATACATCGCAAAAGTCCATTTTTAGCTGAAAAATGACATAAATTAGCTATTTTAGTTTCAGTTTTTTCCGCAATTTATGTATTTTCCAACCCTTAGGAAGAAACACCGGAAAAAACACACCTCACATCCCTGGTTAGAACCTTTGGCTTCTTGGGCGGTTTTCCGCTTCTCATTTCAAAACACTAACGCATTAGCTTTGTGTCCACCCTAGCCCTAGCAAAGCGTTACACAGTGCGGCCTTATCGGAATCTCATGAATAATTTTCGCTTGTTATGTGGACCGTGCCTGATTGGTACCAGGTGTGTTATGTTTGGCAGCTTCACATGTGCTCTTTATAGGCGCTTTCGTTGCTACAAGCATTGTCAGTGTGATGCGTTAATTTGACTGGTAAAATATCAAACTGTAACTTGGTTCTAAGAGTTAGGTCGTTTTAGCTTTTGACTGAAGGTACAGTTGCTCAAGTTAGGTCGTTTCTGACATTCTGTTTTCAACCAAGTAATTAAGTATGAATTTCCAACTTTTGATATGATGTTTTTACTGCTTCCTGGAGTCCAAAACAGCAAAAAACGCAAATTTGGCGAAAACTCAAGTTAGGTCGTTTTTCCATTTTTGGGCAGAGCAGATTTTTTACTTTTGCAACCATGAATCTGAACCGATTTGAATGAACCCTTTTTTGAATGAAAGACTGATAAATTCTTCAAAGATTGGTACAATTTTTATTGAGATTCACAGTTTAGTTCTTGAGATTTTTGCCTGCGAAGTCGAAACAGATTTTGGCAAAGAACAAGAGCGATTCCGTTGCATTTCATAATAAAGCAGATTCCTACTGCTGGGGCTAATGATACATTAGTGTTGAAGTAAACCGAGTTTCTGTGTCACCTGTAAAGCCTCCAAGAGCCCTTAGCAGTAGCAGGAATCCGATTTATTACGAAGTGTAGCGGAATAATAGAAAATCGCTCATGTTCACTGCCAAAATCACTGTTTTGACTTTGAGAACCAATATCTCAGGAACTAAGCAGAGTACATTAATGAAAATTTCAGCAATCTTTTAAGAATTTATTTATCTTTTATTTAAAAAAGGATTTATTCAAATCGGTTGAGATTTGCGGTTGCTACAGCGAAAAATCTGCTGGGTTGTTTTTTTTTGGCACACCCTGTATTTATCTTTCATTCAAAAAATATTCACTCAAATCGGTTGAGATTTTCGGTTGCTACAGTAAAAAATCGGCGGGGTTGTATTTTGTGACGGGCCCAGTACAAACAATAGAAACAGTTCTTAAGCAAAAACTTGAACTGTGCAAAAAATAAAGTACCTTCGTCAGTGGAGAACTCAGACTCAATATTGGCTTGGGCCTCGGACAGTGGCAGTTCCACCATCTCCACAGACAGAATAGAGGCCAACGCCTCTGGTCGCGTCCAGACTGGCTCGGCTGGAACACACCCTATCCTTCTTTTAAATAAGTTATTATTTTTGTTAGATAGCAACAACTGCAGGTCTTGCAAGCAGGCAGAAACGGGAGCCGCCCACTTTGCCACGGCCGGTTTGCCGTCAAAAGCAATTTCAAAATTTCTCCCTGCGGTGAACCGGCCAGCGGCGAAAAAACCTTGCGGCGAATAGGTTCACGGAAACCTGGCAGCGGCAAAGTGGGCGCGGGGAACCGTTAACTACGAACTGACTAACAACCCTTTTTGAGCTCAAATTAGCGATTTATAGCCGAAAAATTGCGATTTTTTAGCGTTTTTTGTTTGCAACCATCTTCCCCTAGAATTTGGGCTCAGACAGCCTGACCCCCTTCCAGCTTCGATGGATGACCTGTTACATGTAAGGTAGCAGAAATCTGTGCTACATTTTTTTGAGCAAACTTTTGCGATTTTTTGGCAATTTCAGACACAAAAATTGCCAAAATCGCCAGTAAAACAGTACTTTTTAGCTGTATTTCAGCCAAAATTAGCGATTTTTGACGATTTTTAAACGTTTTTTAGTGCCCATCCCAACCACCTAGCAAAAATTTGGGCTCAGACCCCCCGGCAGGCGCCAGACCCCTCCTTCGGCGGATGACCTGTCACATGTATGATATAGGAACAGAACAGGATTAACTTGTCGTCAGACCGGCAGACAATACACCCAAAATTAAACTCTGAACATACAATGAAATCGATTTAGAAGGATTTTATGGGGTTCATTAGGACTTGGACAAATTCCAAAATGTTTGGGCTCACTGAAAAATATTGGGTATTGGCTTTTCCGATATAGTTTCATCTCTACTTGGTTATACCAATCACTCTCAGATACAGCAAATAAACAAAGGTGAACATTTAAAGGCAGCGATAGCGATCGACCGGAATTCCGGTTCCGGTTCCGCCCAGAACTGAGGTAATTCCGGTCCGGTTCCGGTCGATCGCTAGGCAGGAAAACGAATTATAGCAAGCCGGTTGGCAGTGGCAAGTAAAGGTTGTAGAAGCGCAAGTTTACCTTTGAGTCGGAACAAAGATACAGTGTGATCGAGTCCGACAGTGAAGACGTTCGGCTCTGCTCCTTCCAGCCAAGCAAAAATCTATAAATAAGAACAAAATCATAAACTGTTACCGGCATTATAATCATACCCGGTTGAAGGGCACTGTCTCTGACGTTAGAGGAATGTTCAGAGTCCAGGCAGTATTGGCTTTGGCAGATTGCAAGTCGTACCAGATCAACTGTTGATATTGGCCATCAGAAGAGGTAACTGCAGCTACGCAATAATCAACGCCCGCTTCGTCAGTGGTTACTGTAGTCGACACAGCCTACAAACAGTCCACTCTTCTCTAACCTAACATTGCCTGCCATTTGTGCGTCTGCACTCACATCAGCTAGCTTTTCGGCTGAGGGGGCGGTAAATTTTCAAATCCTCAGCGGTTGAGGGGATGAGATAGCAAGCCGAAAAGTCCGATTTTTTTTACTAAAATCAAGGTTTTTGGGTCAGTTTTTGCCAAAACAGGTTAAACAGGAGATTCTAAGCTCATTTAGGCATACTTTCATCATAATTTTTTTAATACAAAATTCTTCGAACAATTTCCTGAGGGGTAGAAGCGGTCTGATTGGGGGTAGGTCAGAGCCTGACGGGAGAACAAACCAGACATGGGCAAAGGGGCTGAGGGAGGTTGACTCCCCTCAGGTTCTGAGCTACCCGGTCAGCCTTACGAACGATTATTATAAAATTCGTGCTAATATTTCAGTCAGTCAGTCAGTCAGTCAGTCAGTCAGTCAGTCAGTCAGTCAGTCAGTCAGTCAGTCAGTCAGTCAGTCAGTTCTGAGAGGACCAAGAACAACCTGCGCAGCTTACCGAAGCGATTTCCAATAGTTTTTCCAGCCGCGAGTCCAACCCGAAAACAGTGAGTTTGTTGGAGTTGCGACCGAGAACGCCGACGTATTTGTGACTGCCGAGAGAGACCACTGCCGCGCCGTCGACGTCCACCTTTTGCACGTTCAGATCGGCTGCAGTCAGCGCTACAGCCGCCACCGTTGTACCGTAATCGCAGAGACAGACCAGGTGCACGTCGACCGTCACACAACTATAAACACAGTCAGCCAATCACAGCCAAGTATAACTACTGGAGTTTTTAATACCACAGTCCCATTTAATATGATTCTCCTCTGAAAGTTTTAGCCAATTCTGTCACTCCTACCACTAGTTATGCACTTCCATGTCAAAGTAACCACGTGGAAGTACATAACTAGTGGTTGAAATAACAGACTTGGCTAAAACTTTGAGAGGAAAATCTGAGGATGCATGCATGCTGTGTTTAAAATTTGAGCGCAATTGATTAATGAAGACAAAAGTCACAGCAAGACAAAACCGATCATAGATACGTGGTACACCCAGTATTTTGGGGATCGTAGGTCCCTAAATAGTCTCCGAGGGTGCGAGGGGACAAAGTTGGTAAAAGCAAGCATAAGAAAGAAGAGACTGACTTGTCAGGCAGCACCCAGTCGGCAGACAGCGACTTGTCCGAGACCCTGGCTCCATTTATGGGGTTCAGTTTGAGAACAGACAGCGTCTTACCGCCCAGAACACTGACCAGATACAGGGCGTCCTGCGAACTGACTAGATTGGTGCAGACCCGTTTACTGAAAGATTACGCAATCTCAGTCAGGGGACTGCTTAGCTATAGTACAGGCTGTCCCAAAAACGGCAATTTACTTCCAGCTTCCTCACTTTAAACTGTTACCGTAGCCGAATCAGTGGTACTCTTTCATGAGAGATCGAAAGCTAAAATATCCGTCTGCGCAAGCTAAAGCTGGAAGTAAATTCCTGTTATAGGGACAATCTGCATAAGCCTTATTTGGCTATGCAGCTGTCTGCATCTGCAAGCTATAGATAGGTTAGCTAAGCTAATCGTCAAGCATAGATAAACAAGACGGTTCTTCAAAATGAGTGTATAAAACTTTAGATAGTTTGTATGTACATCAGTGTATAAAACTCTGAACTTTAGAGGCAGGGACAGATTTTTTGGAAATTTTTTACAAAATTAGACCGGCAGCAGAGAAAAACGTCAGTAAACTTTTATTTGAAGAAAGTGGTTGTGCAATTCTTTCAGATGCAGTTTTCTCTTTCAAACAAGTCTAGCTGATAGTAAGCTCTTCAGATAATTCTTTCCAGGGACTCTCTTGCTTCTGTGTACTGTGCGTTGCATGGTGTAGGCTTTCCAGTAGAGTAAATTGCACTGTACTGTACAAATTCGTTGTGACAGAAAACGCTTTGTGTACCATGTTTAAAGCAGTTCTCTCTATCAAGCAACTCTGACACTCTAACGCAGATCTGTCAAAAAAGCAGTTTTCCTTTTAAGAAATCCTCCTGACACTCTTAGGCAAATCATTCAAATAACAAGCAGTTTTCTTTTTCAAGAAATCCTGACACTCTTTAGCAAAATCTTTTAAAAACAGTAATTTTCCCTTCTGACACTGTAGGAAAATCCTTCAACAAAGCAGTTTTCTTGAATTTCTGATACTCTTTAGACAAACTTTCAAAAACACCAATTTTGCCTTCCATTTCAACGAATTCTGACACGCTTTAGGCAAATCTGTCCAAAATCAGCTCTCCCTTCGTCCAAACAATTCTGCGACACTTAACAGCTTTCCTTCCAAAGAATTCTACATTCTACAGGCAAATTTTTAAAAAACAGTAATTTCCCCTTCCAATGCCAAGAATTCTAACACTAATTCTAATAATTTATGCAAGTCTTTCAAAGCAGCTTTCCCTTCGAGAGAATTCTGACATTCTTTTTTGGAAAATCTTTCAAAAGCAGCAATTTTTCTTCCAATACAAATAATTCTGACACTCTTTAGGCAAATTTTTCAAAAACCAGCTTTCGCTTCCAAAGAATACTGGCACTCTTTAGGCAAAACTGTCAAAAATCAGCCTTCCTTTAGAAAGAATTTTCACACTCTTTAGGCAATTCTTTCAAAAACAGCAATTTCCCCTTCCATTCCAAAGAATTCTGACACGCTTTAGGCAAATCTGTCCAAAATCAGCTCTCCCTTCGTCCAAACAATTCTGCGACACTTAACAGCTTTCCTTCCAAAGAATTCTACATTCTTCAGGCAAATTTTTAAAAAAACAGTAATTTCCCCTTCCAATGCCAAGAATTCTAACACTAATTCTAATAATTTATGCAAGTCTTTCAAAGCAGCTTTCCCTTCGAGAGAATTCTGACATTCTTTTTTGGAAAATCTTTCAAAAGCAGCAATTTTTCTTCCAATACAAATAATTCTGACACTCTTTAGGCAAATTTTTCAAAAACCAGCTTTCGCTTCCAAAGAATACTGGCATTCTTTAGGCAAATCTTTCAAAAAGCAGCTTTCTCTTCCAAATAATTCTGGCACTCTTCAGGCAAATCTTTCAGAATGCGGCTTTCGCTTCCAAAGAATTCTGGCGCTCTTTAGGCAAATCTTTTAAAAAGCAGCTTTCTCTTCCAAATAATTCTGGCACTCTTTAGGCAAATCTTTCAAAAAGCAGCTTTACCTTCCAAAGAATTCTGGAACTCTTTAGGCAAATCTTTCAAAAAACAGCTTTCAGTTGCAATTCACAGTAAGCTGTTGTCAGTTTTCGAGCCACGGAACCAGCAGGACTTGGAAATTTCGGGCCAAACTTTCGCAATAGGTACCTAGTTATATGGTTAATAAATCTTGAAAATCTGAGCCGAATTAATAGGGAAATGACTGAGAACGAACTGTTTGAGTAAACTCTCCTTCCTGATGGAGTGTCTAAAGGCTAGCAGCTTTACAACGAGCGAGCCGAACGGCGCCGAGAGCACACACTTTAAGATGCAATTGCATCCTACACGCTTAACGAAAAGCTAATCTTATACCGGCAGCCTTGGCTGCCGGTAAAAAGCCCAATCGCACCGGACTTTATGTGCTTAGATAATAATAGCTAATAGCTAAATATGGCTACAGTCCCTGACTTTATGTGCTTAGAATTCTTCCGGAGTCTACACGACTCTCTGACCCCTATACCCCTACTAGTGGATGTTTTATGCGAGTAAACTTGAAACTTGACTTCACTTTTAGGGTGTATTCACACTCAAAAAATCGCCTGGCGACCTTTCTGTAGGGCGACGCATCTGTAATACAGGCGGTTAAGATGTGCCGCGCGCGACGCGTTGGTGCGTAGATTACAACAAACTTGTAGTGTAGCCCTACAGAAAAGATTTCTGTCCACACGACATGAGTATGAAGATCTATGGACATAAAAGTGGAGAGATTTTTATGCGCATAAAACGCTTGAGCCCTTAAACTCAGAGATTTCTGTTGGTTAGTGTGGCGTACGAGAGAGAAGGGTTAGCTTACGGCATGTTCCCGTTTCCTCCTTTCCCATTTCCTCCTTTCCCGTTTCCTCCTTTCCCGTTTCCTCCGTTCCCGTTTCCTCCTTTAGGGGTCCCGTTTCCTCCTTTTTCAGTTTTTTGCGTTTTAACAAAATTTAGACTGCTTTAAGGTTTTCTATAATCTTAGAATAGCGCCAGGCTTTGCTTCTATCTAGCACACATACGAACGACGTACAGACACAAACACACATTTATAAATCAACAAAAATCTCGTATAATTTTGCAGATCGGACTAAGGCTAGGGACAGAGAATAGGAATAAAAAAATCGACTTGAGAACAACCCAACAGCAGCGATTTGATGTGTTGCAACGCCACCGGATGCGATCCAGTTCCGGGTTTGCTTGAATCTTAAAGTATCGGTAGCCTCGATAATAGACGGCACTTTTGCCACGTTTTGTTTGATAAGAAATTAATTGCTCCATAATCGCAGTTCCTCAATTGCTCCGCAATCGCTTGACACGTTTATGTTGGCGACAGACACAACTCCACAGACAGTCTTATAGACACGGGTAGAGGAGGGTAACCAGAGCGGAGGTACACGCACCACACTGACCACACTGACACTGCCCACTTCTTTACATTTCTTTTGTTCTTTGTAACTACACTTGTAATTGCCCGTCTAATCGCCGTTTGTTGTGCACCCTTTGTTGGGAACCCAATGTTGGGCAGCCTTTGTTGGGCCGCCGGCCGGCCCCGCTAGGCCCAGAAACAACATGGAAAGCACATATTAAAGCAGTCTTGTAATAATGCAATACTAGCAGAGCAGTAAAGCCTGGCGCTATTCTAACATCATAGAAAACCATAAAGCAGTCTGAATTTTGTTAAAACGCAAAAAACTGAAAAAGGAGGAAACGGGACTCTTAAAGGAGGAAACGGGAAAAGAGGAAACGGGAAAGGAGGAAACGAGAAAAGAGGAAACGGGAAAGGAGGAAACGGGCACAAACCTAGCTTACCTGTCGGCAAAGTCGTTCATCCATCTGCGCTCACCAGTTTTAAGGTCGAATCCACTGACTAGACAATCGGTTAACGAAACCACCGTGTGCTCGGAAAGTCGCACCAATTTTACGCTAAACAAATGCACAGAACTCACTAACACACTCGGACACTTGACGCCGTTTACGTTACTGGAATCATTATAGTGCTACCGGCAACACGTATGGTACCGGTACCATGCATTATAATTCTACGATATATCGATATCGAAAGATCGATACACCGACCTGATATCGCGATATTTCGCATCGATATTTTTGTGCCGAAAGGGAAGAAAAAACAGAATTTACACCTCTGGAACAGGAAAAAACTACAGTGTTCGTGCGGCTTTTGGATAGCAAAAATCCCTGACCTTTCCCTGACTTTTCCATGACCAAAGTAAAAATTCCCTGACTAATCAGGGTGAGAAAACTGCAACCAATGTGAGAAAATTTTGAAAAATAGGCTTTGAAAAATGCATTTAAACGGTATTCAGAGGGCAAATTTCCGGTTTAAGTAGTAGTATATAAGTCTGAAGATCGATCTTCAAAAGGGTGTTGTGTAAAGTCTGACAGGACGATTTGGCGATAAAATGTTTCTGCTGCTATCAAATTTTTCCCTGACCCGACACCAAATTCCCTGACTTTTCCCTGATTCCCTGACTTTTTTTAAATTCCCTGACTTTTCCATGACTCCCTGACTTTCCAGGTCCCGCACGAACCCTGAAACTAGTTTACTAGAAAACACAGAAATGGATGGTGTAGCTAAAACCTAACAGTTGTATAATAGCTCTCCGAGTAGCAACAGTAGCACCGGCTGATGGGGGGTTTGAGGGATGGTAAGCAAAAAGTGCAATTTTCGACAAAGTCAAGATTTTTGGCTTATTTTTCGTTAAAATAGGTTAAACTAAGCTTCGTTAAAATAGGTTAAACTAAGCTGGTCTGAGCTCATTTATACCTAATCTACTTTTGTCCATACATGGGCCGGAAAAATCCGGAGGGGGTCTGGAGACCTCGAGAGGGTCCCCGAAAAAAGTCCAAAAAAACACCTATTTTGCCTTAAATAAGCGAAAATTTTCTCCCTCCGGGAGGGGGGTCAGGGAGGGGGCATGAGCCGGAGGGGGAGGGTTATACCCCTTACCCCCGAACCATGCATACATGTAACAGGTCATCCGCTGAAGGGCAAGGGGCGCAGAAGGGGAAATTTTGGGACAGGGGTTGGGCACTAAAGAACGCTCAAAAATCGCAATTGTTTGATTAAAAATCGCCAAAATCGCTAATTTGGGCTGAAATACAGGTAAAAAGTGCTGTTTTGCACGTGATTTTTTGTCTGAAATTGTAAAAATTTGCTAAAAAATTTACTTGCCAGAAAAATCAGAGGGGGGTCCCCATCCGGGGGGTTTGGCCTAAGTCGGGTGGGGGGCAGAGCCCCAGACCCCCTGTTACAGGGGGTCCAGCTTTTCATTGAAGGGCTTCAGAAGGGCAACTACCTTTTCTGCAACTCTCTATTTAATTGATATCAGACTGTTGATTGCATCAGTGCTTGTCTAATAAGTCGTGTTTTTTTCAAATTTTCTTGTATAAACATAAATATCGATATCGATATCGACGAATTTTGATATCGTCCGAACACTAATATTCATGCTTGTATAATGGTAGCAGTAGCGTAAACGGCACAAAGTGCCCGATTGTAACAGAGTGGAGGAGAGAGGGAGGCAGAGACTGACTGGGTGCTGGGCCTTTCAGTCACCGACGTCTCCCACTTGAACGAAGCGCGCATCTCATCCCAACAACGCAAGCGCTGACCATCGCTGGAAAGCGATAACACGTCTGAAAGTGTCTATTAACACAGCCTACTTGGGAGAAGGAGCTCACTTTTCTCCGAGATCAACACTTTTTGGGCGCCACTACTGCTTTCTTCCAATACATGTCGCCAGCCTAAAAGACAGACTAACTCAGCCATACATGGGCATTTCCCCACCCCAACTAGGGCTAGACCACACAAAAGACCCAACACACACACCTGAAGTCAACTTTTGTTCCTGACCTTACACATCAAAACGCCGCAACCCCCAAATCGGTAGGCCCGCCACTTGTTAGGGTCAAAAATTTTTTAAAAAAAGCGTTTATTGAAAGCTCAAATTGTTTTTTGAAAAATCTATATGCAAATTAAGGGAAAAAGTGGGAAAATTCACGTACATACATGCAATTTTTTGGAAATTCTTTGTAAGCAGCCAACATTAAATCCAGCAACCTGCATAATACTTCTTTTTCACTGAGGCTAGCAGCGACTGCTTAAGAAATCCTTCCTTAGGATTCACCTAGAAGTGCCTCTAAAGACAATTTTCGGTGAAATTATGCAGTTACACGCAGTGTTTAGACCTGTATTGGCGTTTTCGAACAGGCTTCTCAACTGACTTGTGGTGCAAAAGTGGAAAATTTGTTGTGAGTACCTGTACTAAAGTCTGTTCAAAAATCTTTGGCGCTGGGTACATCCGGCAGTGTCCCGAATTTATGCGTGGCGTGAACCCCATACATGTATATATGGATCTGTTCCTCTCATCAACGAGACTACTATACTGTACTCGAAATCTGCATATTGAACTTTAGTTAGAAGGAAGAGGCCTGACAAAAAAATCGACTTTTTTGGCAAGGCGCCAATTTTTGTGCCGATACAAGATTCGCATTCCCCAACCTTCAGGCATCTCGAAAATACTACCATATGGGTCTACAATCAACCCTACCAAACTTACACTCGATTTTCTAACGCCAACAAGCGGTCAAAATTTTGCTCTCCAATAGTTAAGCACAAAAATTCAGTCAGGATCGAACATACATGGGCCGGAAAAATCCGGAGGGGGGGTTGAGACCTCGGGGGGGGGGGGGGGTCCCCCCCGAAAAAAGGCCAAAAAACGCCTATTTTGCCTTAAATAAGCGAAATTTTCTCCCTCCGGGAGGGGGGGTGGAAGGCCGAGGGGGTGGTAAGGACGGCCGAGGGGGGGGGTATGGCCGGCCGAGGGGGAGGGGTATACCCCCCTAACCCCCCCCCGGCCCATGTATGGGATCGAACACATTGGGGTTTTTTCCTCCAACCAATTTCAGCTCCACGGTTCTATATTATTTCGGACATGCTGAATCCAGCGGTCACATTGGATTTGCTCTACGGCTTTGATTTTTGCTAGAAATTTGACCTCGAAGTTAGGGTGTCCACCTAAATCTCAGAAAGGCATAGCCCAACATATCTTATGTGGCCCTGGTCAAAACCCCATACATGTATTATGGATCTGTTCCTCTCATCGACGAGATTACTATACTGTTCTCGAAATTTGCATATTGTACTGTGCTTAGAAGAAAGGGGCCTGACAAAAAATCGACTTTTTTGGCAAAGTGCCAATTTTTGTGCCGATACCAGATTCGGATTCCTCAACCTTCAGGCATCTCGAAAATACTACCATATATCGGTCTACGATCAACTCTACCAGAGTTACAGTCGATTTTCTAATGCCGACAAGACAACAACACTTTCTGAAATTCAGGTGGACACCCTAACTTTGAGGTCAAATTTCTAGCCAAAATCAAGGTCGTAGAGCAAAACCAGTGTGCCCGCTGGATTCAGCATGTCCGAAATAATTTAGAACCGTGAAACTGAAATTGGTTGGAGGAAAAAAACCCCATGTGTTCGATCTTGAATGAATTTTTGTGCTTAACTATGGGAGAGCAAAATTTTGACCGCTTGTCAGCGTTAGAAAATCGAGCGTAACTTTGGTAGGGTTGATTATAGACCCATATGGTAGCATACATGTACTAGGGGGGGTTTGGGGGGGGTATACCCCCCCTGCTGGAAAGGCCAAAACCCCCCTCACCCCCCCCCCCGAGACAGGTTAAGGGACCCCTCCCCCTGACCAAAAAATACAAGTGGTGGTAGTGGCTCCAGTATTAACAAACTGGGTCAGAAATCACTAATTTTTAGCCTAAAATTCACTTGAAAAGCCTTTGGAAACCGAATTTGGCGTTTCCACTGCTGATATTTACGAAAAATCGGTGTTTTTGGAAGCTCTTTTTGTCATTTTTTGCTTGTTTTTAGCTTTAAAACGCTATTTGGCAGCTTAAAATAGCGATTTTTAGCGTCCTTACTGAGAAAAACGTGCTAAAAACGCATTTCTAGGCGTTTTGGAGCTTTTTGAAATTTGGGACCCCCCACCTGGGCGAAACCCCCCCCCCTCGACCCCCCCACCTGAGGAAAAAACCCCCCTACCCCCCTCCCCCCAGGTCGGCCCGGAGCTGTTACATGTATGTATGGTAGTATTTTCGAGATGCCTGAAGGTTGGGGAATGCGAATCTTGTATCGGCGCAAAAATTGGCGCCTTGCCAAAAAAGTCGATTTTTTTGTCAGGCTTCTTGCTTCTAACTAAAGTTCAATGTGCAAATTTCGAGAACAGTATAGTAGTCTCGTTGATGAGAGGAACAGATCCATATATACATGTATGCAGACATGGGCTAGCATTTCGGCTGAGGGGGGGTAGAATTTCCAATTCCTGAGGGGGGGCTGAGGGGGGGTAGGAGCGCCTGAGGGGGTGGTAAGCCAAAAAGTTCGATTTTTGGCTAAAATCAAGGTTTTTTGGCTGATTTTTCATTAAAATACGTTAAAATAAGCTATTCTGAAGTCATTTACACCTAATCCAGGCATATTTTTATCATAATTTTCTATACAAAATTCTTCCAAAAAATTCCTGAGGGGGGGTAGTGGCCGGCTGAGGGGGGGTAGGTCAGAGCCTGAGGGGGGGCTAACCCCACCTCAGCCCCCCCCTTTGCCCATGTCTGCATGTATGGGGTTCACACCACGCATAAATTCGGAACACTGCCGGATGTACCCAGCGCCAAAGATTTTTGAACAGACTTTAGCACGCTGGACCCATTTAAGACGATTTTTAAAAAAATTCTTTTAAATTAAAAAAACAAAAACTTTTGGCCTTAAAAAATCTTTCTTAAAACCGCCCTTAAATTTTCAGATTTTGAATAGCCACAACACATTTTTCCGGACGATGTATGACCCAGACACGGGTAGACGAGGGGGCCTGTGAGGGTTAACCCCAGTAAGGAATTTTTAGAAAGAATTTTGCATAGAAAATTATGATAAAAGTATGCCTAGATTACGTGTAAATAAGCTCAGAATAGCTTATTTTAACATATTTTAGCGAAAAATAAGCCAAAAACCTTGATTTTAGCAAAAATTGCACTTTTGGCTTACCATCCCTCAGCCGAAATGCTAGCCAATGTCTGGATGGACTTATGAAAAAACGCTACTCACTGCTAACGGCCTTTCACACCAACAAAGGAGTGTTGACCCCCTCAGGCCCTGACCTACCCCGTCAGGCCGACCGTACCCCAGACCGACCGTTCAGGAATTTTGTATAGAAATTATGATAAAAGTATACCTATGATTAGGTGTAAACATACATGTAACAGTTCATCCGCCGAAGGGGAGTGGGAGTTGCGGGGTCTGAGCCCAAATTTTGGTAGGGGGGTTGGGCACTAAAAAACGCTCAAAAATCGAAAAAATCGCAATTTTTCCGCTAAAAATCGTCAAAAATCGCTAATTTGGGCTGAAATCATATATGGGCCGGGGTAAGGGGGGATACCCATCCCCCTCGGCCGGCCACCCCCCTCCCGGAGGGAGGAAATTTTCGCTTATTCAAGGCAAAATAGGCGTTTTTTTCCTTTTTTCGGGGGGACTCCCGCCCCCCCTAGGTCTCCAACCCCCCTACCCCCCTCCGGATTTTTCCGGCTCATGCAAGGCTGAAATACAGCTAAAAAGTGCTTTTTTACAGACGATTTTGGCAATTTGTGTCTGAAATTGCAAAAAAATCGCAAAAAATTTGCTCAAAACATTACTTGCCAGAATATCGGATGGGGGTTGGAAAAATCGTCTTGGGGGATGGCCTAAGTCGGGTGGCGGCAGACCCCCAGGACCCCCAGTTACATGTATGGGTGTAAATGAGTTCAGAATAGCGTATTCTAACCTATTTTAACGAAAAACAAGCTAAACAAAGCTTAACTTTTGGCTTCGGACTTTTGGTTTACCATCCCTTCCACCCAAATCAGTCGCCGCTACCCCTCAGCTCAGTCAGGATCTGAAAATTTACCACCCCTCAGCCGAAATAATAGCCCGCGTCTGCTTGGCATCATAGTATTTGTGCAATAATAATATTATATTGTCACAAATTTAGACTTTCTACTGGCTTCCTGGCTAAAACAATCTAGCCTGTCTCCAGGTGCCCGAGAAAGATTTAGATGAGCGCACCTAAACTGCCATCCTTCAAGTCCAACTGAGCCAGCACATTCTGGGCTGTGCTCACGATCACCGATCCTTGACTCGGTTCGGCCCAGACCACCTCCCCCACCAATTGCCTCCGCCTGAAACCAACGAGATGGTAGTTTAGTCAGTCAGCGGATTTTAGCCATGTATAAGTCCATTGGGCTATTTTGTAGGCATACATGTAACAGGGGGGTCTGCCCCCACCCGACTTAGGCCACCCCCCCCCCCCCCCCGAGACGATTTCACCGACCCCCCCCCTCCGATTTTTCTGGCAAGTAAATTTTCGAGCAAATTTTTGCAATTTTTTACACTTTCACACACAAAAATTGCCAAAATCGCCTGCAAAACAGCACTTTTTAGCTGTATTTCAGCCCAAATTAGCGATTTTTGGCGATTTTTAGGCCAAAAATTGCGATTTTTCTCGATTTTTGAGCGTTTTTTTAGTGCCCACCCCCTCCCCCAAAATTTTGGCTCAGACCCCCCCCCCCCGGCCGGCGCCAGACCCCTCCCCAACCCCCCTCCCCCCATCGGCGGATGACCTGTTACATGTATGTTTGTAGGTATACATGGCTAAAGTGCAACTATTGCCTAACGTAGCCATCTGTAGGTTGCAGCTATACATAGCTGTTCTTGTGTTTGTCTACGGCTATAAAACAGCTATCTTTAAACCCCACTCACCCCCTGCCCATGTATGCTCCCTGGGTGAAACGGTTTGTGTCCAGTTCCGACGTTCCCAGTTCCGACTTTTCATAATTGCAGTATTATTAAGCCTAAGCCTGAACCTAACTCCTAAGCTTGAACCTAAGCCTACGCTTGAACCTCACCCTTATGCCTAAGCCTGAACTTAACCCCTAAGCTTGAACCTAACCGCTAAGCCTGTCTGTATAAAAGATAGTGAATTTTATTACATTAAAAAATCGGAATTGGGAACATGCCGGTGAAACCACCCTCAATCTCTTCTCATGCATGGGCCGGGTGTAAGGGGGTTTACCCCCTTGGTCGTTCATACCCCCTCGCCGGCACGCCCCCCCTTTGAAATTTCGGCGACCTTTTTTGGGAAAAAAATTTTCGGTAACACCGCCCGCCGAAAAGCCACACCCCTTCCACTTTCTCCGGCCAATGTATGCCTCTTCCTGGCAGAAAACAGCCTCCCGGCCCATCTCCCTGGCCCGGACCTCTTACACGGTTCCCGGCGGACCCTATTAGCCAATACTGGCACTTAGCCATGTATAGCTGCAAAATAGGCCAATCGGACTTATAGTTATATATTTCTATAGTCCCCTGACTGATAGTCGTTCAAAGTACTGGCCACCGACCGGAACCGATTTTTCCGACCTCTACTTAGAAAAGCGGACATTATAAGAAAATATACTACTAGTTGATTAAAGGTGGATTCATACTCGTGTAGAAAAAGATCGCCAGGCGACTATTCTGCAGGGCGACTCATTTGTAATATGTAAACCAACGCGCCACGCATCATCTTGCAGGTGTTGTTGCAGGCGGCAGATGTGACGGGGGTATCCGCCCATTTCGTCCCGACCGTTTCGTCCCCTTGCTGTTAGTCCCGGCTAGGCCTAACCTAGGCTAACCCAGGCCACCGAAAGCCACTGTGTGCCTGGCATTTGACCTCTTGGTGAGTTGTGGCGCATTTCGCATTTGATTTTGCCGCCGCCTTTGCAATATACTGTAGTTAGCAGCGGGACGAAACGGTCACGCTTAAAAAATGGCCGGGACTAAACGGTTGGGACGAAACAGCCGGGACGAACAGCAAGGGGACGAAACGGTCGGGACGAAACGTCCTACAACCGTGACGGGGCGTGTTGGTACGTATATATCACGAATGAGTCGCCCTACAGAAAAGTCGCCTGGCAGTATGAATCCACCTTAACGCAAAGGCAGCTTCCTAAACCTAATCATCGATCAAGTTTTTCAACTTTTTCCAGGTCAACATCGACTTTTTCTATTTTGACAGGTCCCAATTACTATTGGGTGATAAGAGCAAAACCTGGAAAACACCCCAATACCCAATACCAGTAGGCACTCTACTTTGCTTGTTTGTAGACTGAGAGGGGAGAATAAACTGACCAGTCGAATTTGCCCACTTGGTCTTCGAACAAAGCGCTGCACACAGCCGCCAGAACCAACTGCACCAACGCTGCCCACTGTCTCTGCATCTCTCCTCACATCCTAACAACTAACCAACTGACTACAGTCATGTCTCGTTAATCCGGACAAGTAGGGACCGGCCTATTTTGCTCGGATTAGTGAATTTCCGGATTAACGAATCAAAGCAAAAACGCTGTTTTTCGGGTCAAAGGCCTAAATGACAGCTTTTTGTCAGTTCCATATCAGATTCCGCAGCTGTACCTCCTAATTAAAGCCAAAAGCTTATTTCAACTGATTACAGCTTCTAAAAAAGACAAAAATAATCACATTCTGACTAGGAACGGGACCGGTATAAAAATACCGTGCAGAATTTCGATACCGTATAATACCGTATACCGCATAGTATGCTGCAAACGCTTTAAAACCACCCAGTTAAGCTAGTATATGGATAGTTCGCCAAGTTCTGGTCAAAAACATAAATTATTTTTTGTGGTTGGCCTTTCCTGTGACAAACAGGGCTATTTTTTATTGTGATTTGCTCTGCTACCTACCAGACATGGGCTAGCATTTCGGCTAAGGGGGGGCTAGAATTTTCAATTCCTGAGGGGGCTGAGGAGGTGGTAAGCCAAAAAGTCCGATTTGTGGCTAAAATCAAGGTTTTTTGGCTTATTTTTCATTAAAATAAGCTATTCTGAGCTCATTTACACCTAATCCAGGCATATTTTTATCATAAATTTCTATACAAAATTCTTCCAAAAAATTCCTGAGGGGGGGGTAGCGGCCGGCTGAGGGGGGGGGTAGGTCAGACCCTGAGGGGGCCAACCCCCTCAGCCCCCCTTTTGCCCATGTCTTCTGCTACCTACTAGTAAGTACATTGTAGTATTAGCTGTTCTGTTTATTGAATTTATTCTGAATTACGCCTATTGTAAATATTAACTGTGTTTTGGTTGGACAGATTTGGGGTTAGGTGTAGCTGGGGGGAATTAGGGAAGCTACTTTACAAGTACCTTTTACCATACATTTACCTTATTATGATTTTGTAAGGAAGCAATCGATATAGGCTGTTTTTTGAATTTAGGTGTATAAACTCCAGGATTGCCGTTAAGTGCCGCATTAGGTTATAGGGTAGGCCGGGGTAATTCGGCACAGGGGGGAATTCGGCACAAAATTTTTTATTGGATAATTGCGTTCGAACGAATGCAGCTAGATGAACGGTTAATGCAGTTATGTAATGCGTATTGTGTGCTGATATAATGTATAAAATATTAACTCTATCTGCTTAATCAATCGTGAGCTACAGGTCATTGTTTGACACCAACTCAAAAAATCCGATTTTTGAAGCTGAATAAACCTAAAACTACATTAGCTCGGACGGATTAAAAATCTGCAATTAGGTTGGTTTCCTTCAAATATTATTCACTGAAAATTTCACTAAAATCGGTGCAGTAGTTTTTGAGAACCGACGACCCGCTTTCGGGGGCAAAAATGGCACAAGTAGACACGCAGGTTTTCGCATCATTTTGGAATGGAAAAGCTGTTGATTACGGTAGTTGAAGTCAGTTTTCCCGCAAAAAATCGGTTTTTTTTCAAAACTTTCGTTCAAAACCGGTTATTTTTGCTTAGTTTATGTATTTTAAGCATCACCATGCAGATTTACACAGTAACCAGTTATTTTACGTTAATTAATTAACTAATTAATAATTTTAATTAATTAATCAAAAATTGTAAATCAACTGCAAATTGCTTATTTTCTTGGTGCGTAAGCCTTTAGCAGTGTTAATAGAATGAAAACATTGACATTTTTTACACGGAGGCCCGATTTAGCATATGTTTGTGTGTATGCAAATTATGCATTTATTCAACCACTGTTACACATACAAAGTAGGTTTTCTGCTTGAAGCAAAAGCTAGAAACCTTCAAACAAGAGCTCCATGAAAGTATAACGCTAGAACTCTGCCTTTTTCGATTGCCAAGTAGAAAAAACCAACTTATGTGGGGATCATATTATCTCAACGTTTAGAAAGCTGTAAAAGCCACTACAACTGTACAATGCTGGCAAAAATTGTACTACAGACTCAGATGAAGTGGCTCTAATCGTAACATTCCTTAAGATGGGGCTGTTAGGCTTCAAAACCAAATTTTCCGCGTTGTGCCGAATTGCCCCACCGGTGGGGTAATTCGGCACATGAATAAAATCGAAAAGGAATCGCTCGCCATTCGTTGTAGAATGGTCGGAATGGCTTCAAACCTTTTGCACAGTGTAACTAAGAAAAATTGAAAAATTCCGGACCGAAAATCAGGTTACTGCTGCTAAGTTGGGCCGAGATATTTTTGAAAAACTGAAAATGGTGTGCCGAATTACCCCGGCTTACCCTAGTTATTAAAGATTTACAATTTGGTGCGTACTTTTTACAGGATTTGTTCCGAGACCAAAAACACGTATCTGAGGTAAAGCTGAATAATAGCATGCAGTAATTACAATTAGATGGGGTATATACGGTATTATACGGTATAAAATAAAAAATACCGTATACCGTATAATACCGTATGTATAGCCAAAAATACCGTATAATACCGTATAATGCCGTATGATACCGTATACCGGTCACATCCCTACTCGAATTGCAAATTTTAAACACAGACGACTGATGGAACGTGAGTAAGTACGCGACGATAGTTATGTAAATAGGCAGTAGGAAGAAAACCCCCCAGTCGGGGGCGGGGCTAGAGGGATTACTGTAGTCGATTTCAATTTTTGGCTGGTGTGAACGTGAAGTTGGTTTTGCCAAAATCTCATTATTGTTTTTAGTGCGATGAAGCTGGTAGAATGCCGCAAAGTGCTCAGTCGTCCGAATTAGTGGAAGTTAGTCACCCAAATATTAGTTGTTGATCAGAAAATCTGGTTGTTTTGCGTCGTCGAAGCGTGTGAGCGATTATGGCGGAATAGTAACAAGAATTTTCGAGCGAATGGCCTACCTAGCTGATAGAACGGCTCCAGCAAGACGTTTTAACTGAAGTAAACTCACTCGCACCTGCCTTGGATGAGGAAGGCGGACAAAATCGTGTTTGGCGTAATAATTTTCAGGTTAGTTAATCTTTTTTATGTTTTAAATGACTTATACTATAGGCTTCAGTGTCTCGCTCGTCAATTCGTAAGGAAGGGATGACATCGTTAATAGGAAGATCTTTATGTTAGGACTAGTGTGTGTGTTTGTTTATTAAGTAGCGACCGACCGTTAGTACCACGAATGGCGCTGATTTTGCCAGCAGTAGACCTCAGTCCGTGGTATTTGCGCATATATATCCTGTAAGAATCGGCCGCATGGTGGAGATTTTTTTAGAACGTTCTTCCTGAGCCTAAGACTAAAAAGTCGGGTAGTCAGCCGGTAGGGTGAATTGGCCTCCTCTGTTTACCGCAACGCCCAACGGGTTCATGCAGAATATTTACGTGCTGATGTCCGCGGCCGGAGAACGAAGTGCTAAGTTTATTCAAAGAAGCCAGCCTGGATGGAGAACACAAACGACGACAATTCTTTTACTATACCGTCTATACATGTACCAGGTCATCCGCCGAAGGGGTCGGGAGTCTGGCGCCGGCCGGGGGTTTGAGCCCAAATTTTTGGAGAGGGGTTGGGCACTAAAAAGAGCTCAAAAATCGAAAAAATCGCAATTTTTGGCTAAAAAATCGCTAATTTGGGCTGAAATACAGCTAAAAAGTGCTGTTTTGCAGGCGATTTTGACAATTCTTGTTTCTGAAATTGTAAAAAATCGCAAAAATGTGCTCAAAAAATTACTTGCCAGAAAAATCGGAGGGGGGGGTCGGAAAAATCGTCAGAAGGGGTCCTATCCGGGGGGGGGGTCTGGCCTAAGTCGGGTGGGGGCACACCCCTGTTACATGTATGATACCGGGGTGGGACGGCGGACCAAAAAAGTAGTTCGTTTTGTTGCCGTAATGGGTTATTGGCTGTAGGATGTGCGTGCGACGATCGGTCCATACCGTGTGCACTGAGTGATGGTTGTCTTAGGTGTATATTGTTTTTCTCGCTTTAACTTAGTGTACGCAGATGCAGTTTCTTTAGGCACCTCTGCAACGGCAGCGTCCTAAAGCGCGAAAGCAGTAGCAGAATGTCGACTGAACCGGACATAGCGGCTGCTTTAAAAGCTCGGCGATTGTGACAGAGAACTTGCCTTGCGACGGCTAATTCAGAGTTGACGCCATTGCCGGCCCTAACTGCCATCTCCACAGACAATTGACTTTCCTCTGTCTACGATGACGGAGAACAGATGCTGGCAGGCAGCGATGAGTAAAAATGTAAGGTACGACATTTTGATTTAACCGTCTTAACCCACCCGTTACACTCTAAACAATTTTGTGTTCATCTGAGTGAATAAAATTAGGACTTGTTGTTCATCATTCCATTGTTAGGATCAAGTTAGGTTAAAAGTTGCTCAGAATAAAAAAATGCAAGTTACTAGAGGTGTTCACGAGCCTAAAAAATCTCGGCTCAATTTGGGTCAGCTCACTCGTTCAGCCCGTTTATGCGTACCTGCAAGCTCGCTCGGTACTGGTACCATATAATATCGATCCCTGGCTGCAATTATTAAACACTACCCATGCTTAGCGATCGACCGGAATTCCGGTTCGGAACTGGGGTAATTCCGGTCCGGTTCCAGTCGGAATTTTGGTTCCGGTCGATCGCTACCCGTGAGTAGACTGAAAACGTGATCAATTATATTTATTCTCGGTTTAGTCTCCGGATTAGTTGGTTACCGAACTGAACTGAAGATGAAGATGCGCTTCGCTTCCAGCCTGTCAAGTTAAACTGAAAACGCCTTCGTTCAGACGATACTCTCACGGTTCTCTCGTGGAAGTCTCTGCGAAACTGCACTTGAGATCTTGATTACGCATTTGTTACCAGTGGTTAGAAGATCTGTCTGTCAGCGTGCACCATACTTTTTCTTTGGTAAAATAAGTACGTACGTAAGGCCGTACGTACAACACCAGAAGTAAATCATTGTCGAAGTTTTTGTTCTGACAGCGTATCTTTGTCTGTCGATGAGTGATGCCATTGTGTCGTGCCAGTGCTGGGAGCTGCCTGTTTAGTAAGATAGAACTCGCATTGGATGGATGGATTGTACTGGCATGGTCGTAGTGTTAGGCCTCGCCACATGGCGAGTCGATCACGCTTACTCATCCTGTCATTCCTTCGATTTAGTAGTAGCTAGAGGCCTGCACGGGCCGGGCCTGGTCGCCATACAGAGGATTTCAGGCGGGCCGAGCCACAAAAATTGCATTTTCATAAGGCCCGGGCCGCAAAAATTGGGTTTGCGGACAGGCCGGGCCGTCAAAAAGGCGGCCCGTGCAGGTCTCTAGTAGTAGCCGGCACACATGCTCGGTGTCGTGTCAGTCTGGACGTGTCTCAATGGTAGCTGTCCCCGTTTCCGTTTGTACGAAGACGTGTGGTTGCTATTGTAGTTTTAAGTGCAAGGGCAGATTCCGTTCCTATTCTTTGGGTAAAGGCGAAGACGAATTCGGGTCCTACATACTGTCTTTTGTAACAGAGCCTACTTTCTCAGAAAATTTATTCAACTGTACGTAGAAAGGTAAAAAGTTACGAAGCTCAATGCAGACTTTGACGATCACGCAAATGCTAGCTCATGGTCAATCAATCAATCAATGCTTATGCCGTCTGCTCTACACCGTCACTCTGCTCATGGTAGCTAATCTCCCCCAATTTGACGACTTTTCCTTTTTATTGATCGGACATAGATGAAATCGTCGAATTTTCAGAGTGTGGGGTTAGGGAGGCTTCTTTTTCGGTATCTTATGAATGCCGTGGCTTTCACGATTCTCTGCCACCAACAGCATAGCGTTTTATGCAATTCCTAACATTTTGCGCCTACGTTTTCCACATGAATATAAATTCAGCTAAATTCTATAAGTAATTATTCGTTGGCAATGATTCAAATACAACTGCTAAACACTTCTAATTTATAGCGGTAGTTGCGCAAAAATATGTTCTGTTTTCGTTGCAATTGCATGTGCTGATAAATGCGTTTGCTATTTTTGAACTTCCCGCGCCACTTTACTACACACCGCGCGGCGCTACAGTAACCCTAACGGCGGCCATCTTGTTGGGGGGTTTTTTTCCTATAATCTGTAAATAAATAATACGGTAATATGGATTCGGACCCCCAGACCCCCACCGAATTCGGACCCCCAGCCTGGTACGGAAAATGGTTCTTAAGATTCGGACCCCCACCTAGGCCGTAGTTTAAAATTCACGAAATTTTATTTGGAAAATTATGGGGCACATTTGGACACCTCGGTACGCGGACCATTCCCCCCATCCACCGAGCACCCTAACTTTAGGCCTCAGTTTCAAGCTGCAATTCAAGTTTCTTCCGGTACCAATTTTCACTTTGTTTCTTCTATTTTAGTGTATGATCTCTGCTGTTCTTCCGGTACCAATTTTCACTTTATTTCTCCTATTTTAGTGTATGATCTCTGCTGTTCTTCCGGTACCAATTTTCACTTTATTTCTCCTATTTAGTGTATGATCTCTTCTGATCTTCCAGCACCGATTTTCACTTTAGATACTTCTTCTATTTTAGTGTATGATCTGTGCTAGTGCGTCTGGCCGCAAATTCTCTCTGGTAGATTGGAGTACTGACGCAACTCTGTTCGGGCACTTTATACTTGATTCGATATTGCCGTATGGTGTGATTACATATTTCCTTGTGTAGCGTAGGTACGATAAATCTTTTTAAATACTTCGTTATTCCGATCCGATCCGATCTGGCGGGGGGGCGTACGATGTACAGCCCTACGATCAGACCTGCACGGTCCATTTCGTTATCCCTGATATCGTCATCTCGGACGTTTTGCCCTTCTTTCACTGCCAAGCCACTCAAGCCATGCTGTTGGGCGCCAGGTACTAAGAGAGTGCCTGGCGTGGTGACGTCATGGTGCTGACAGCTCCCAACGGCCGCCCGGCCGCAGGCACTAAACCGGTATCAGCCTTATTGTTGGTCTCTCAGACAGCTCCTGACGTCGTTGATCTTCCCTCCAACGCGGCATGCTTTTTGGAGCGGCTTTCGGTGCAACGGCAGATCCAGTTGGTTCCCATTTTACCTACTCACTGTAACCAGTTTTCGGTGGCCTGGGTGGAGCGTTGTGCCGACGACCAACTCTTTGCAGCAAGAAACTTGCCGCGCCGAGAGGATGAACCACTACAACCGCTAGGGATGCAGGGGCCGCCGTGACTCAGAGGCAGCGAGCTACCCAGTGAGCCAACGACGCGGCTTACTTCGTTATTATTGGTCTACCTACATGCGCGCGTACTACTGTTTCTAAGTAAATTAATTTGAAATATAATTTAATTATAATTTACTTGTATTAGTAAATTTCTAAAAAAAAATTAATTGAAATTATACTTATAATTTACTTAAGGCAAAAATTCACTTTTAATATAATTCAGACTATAATTTACTTGTATTAGTAAATTTCTAAAAAGTATAATTAAAATTATTATAATTATAATTTACTTAGCAACAGTAGCGCGTACGAATATACTACTGTACTGTGGAACCAATGTGATGCTCCTTTCGAGCGAAAGAGATACAATGTAGTCTCGGTTAATGTGTTCAACAACGGCATTTCAATTCCCCCAATACTATCAGGGTTCGGATTCGGTCAGGGGATTTAAAATTTGTCATGGGATTTTGGGACTTATCAGCGGAAATTGCGGTGCGTCACTACATAAAAACATGCATTCAGTAGGTTGTAGAAGCAGCAATGAAAGCGCATGTAATTCAGACCATATCAGTGCGTTTTAGAAGGGTAATTTTTCAAAAATTTTCTCGCCCTGGTTGGACGGCCCAACCAACCTCTTCAAACTACTAAACCATACATGTAGTTGGGGGGAATGGGGGGTATTTCCCCCCAGGCCCGATTTTCGGACAAAATTCCCCCCCCAGCCGGATTCTGGGGGGGGATTTTTTTGAAACCCTATTTTGGGTTTCTAAACCTGCAAACAGGGTTCCAAAAGCCCTGATTAGGGTTTCAGAGATCCTGAACAGGGTTTTGGAACCCCAATTAGGGTTTTAGAAGCTCTAAATAGGGTTCCGGAACCCCAATTTGGGTTACTGAAACCCTAATTTGGGTTTCTAAAACCCTAAATAGGGTTCCGGAACCCTAATTAGGGTTTCTGAAACCCTAAATAGGGTTCCGAAACCCTAATTTGGGAACCCTAGTTTGGGTTACTGAAACCCTAAATAGGGTTCCGGAACCCTAGTTTCTGAATCCCTAAATAGGGTTCCGGAACCCTAATTTGGGTTACGATTGATTCTTGCATGGGGCTAGCTGTAGGGTTTGGCCTGCTGTCTCGTTGGCACAATAATGAGCCCCTCGCATGACAGGACCGAATCTTATGACTTTTTGTGCTGGAACACCAACCGGGAAGACTTGTCATCGGTAAGAAGTGTGCCAAATTCAAATCACTCAGGTACTGGCACCTTCTACTGAATCTAAATTGTCTTCAGCCTCCATGCCACCTCTGCCATTCGCTGCCTTCCAGATCGTATTAGAACCACTTCGATCATCTAGCCCGCCACTCACGATTTGGATGTCATCAATCTTCGCTGAAGTACTGTCCTGAGAATCGGCCGATTCGGAGTGGAAGAACGTGAAACTGCCGATTTTCCTTCAGCTTTCCACGATTCCCACTCTTCTATCTTCTGTAGTTCTTCAACATGCTCTCTCCTTCCAGGCACACCACTTCGATCCACTTCAAATCGCCCTGCCGAAGTACTATCCTGAGAATCGGCCGATTCGGAGTGGAAGAAGCTGAAGCTGCTGATTTTCCTTCAGCTTTCTATTGTTTTAAGTCTTGTAGCTTCCATACTGCTTTGATACCTTCTGGGCCTCCAGCCACACCTCTTCTGATCCACTTTGAATCGTCCTGCCGAAGTACTGCCCTACAATTGGCCGATTTTGGAGTGGAAAAAGGTGAAGCTGCCGATTTTGCTTCCGCTTTGCGTTATTTTAACTCTTGTAGATTATGTACTGCTTAAAATAGAAAATTTGCGTCACATATGCTTACTACAGCACAGGGCTGTTTGTTTTCCGGAAAAAACTCAAGCCGGTTTTTTTCCGGTTTTTTCCTGTTTTTTTCCGGTTTTTTTCCAAAAGTTATTTTCCGAGATGACAGAAAAAAATTTTTAACAATCGCTTTTTATTGCAGAATTCAACGAAATAGCGTGAGTCTTATTACAAAATGCACTAATTTCATGTTTTAGAGTAGTAATTTGATTTTAAAACACCAAAAATACAATAATAAAAGTGGCCTGAAAATGGTACCAATATTTTTTGCGAAAAACAGCTAAGTTATGCCATGAAAATGCTTGTAAGGCTTCTATTAACGTAAATTCAAAGCATTGGAAGCGAATTTAACCAGTTATTGTGCCTATTTCCTTTAAAAACTTACTTGAGTTTTTTTCCGCATTTTAGTTTTTTTCCGAGCCCCTAGGAAAAAAACCGGTTTTTTTCCGGAAAAAAAACGAAAAAAACCGAGGAAAAAAACCGACCCAACAGCCCTGCTACAGCACAGCATCCAATCCGATCGGGGCCATCATATTCAGACTACTGTTGCTAAGTAAATTATAATTTTAATTTTAATTATATTTTTTAGAAATTTACTAATACAAGTAAATTATTTGGTAAGTAAATTATAATTAAATTAAATTTCTACGAAAATATGGAAAGTTAATTATAATTATAATTTGTAAATTATACTTACCAAAAATAATTTACTTAATTTACTTAAAATATACTTAATTTACTTACACACGCCTAGCTATTGCTGAACTTTTTGGCAGCATGCAAGTGCTGCGTGAGTGTCTGCTTTCGGTGTCTATAATCTATACCTTTCAATGGCAAGCCATACTTACAGTACACTTTTCCGCCCGCCCATCCACCGCCTTTCGGCTTTGCGCTTGTTTCTCTTAATCTCCCACAAAACAAACCACTCCAATTTATCCGCCAAGCTAAGAGTGGACATTAGGTACTTTTCAGATAGTTTCGCTATGCGATAGCATATGTTCAGTTTCACAGGCATTGTCTGTTGTGGATGCAAGCAGACAGAAACTGACTGGAAAGCCTCTTGAGGTTAAGGTCTGTTTGACACTGTAATCTGCAAATTCTACACTGTGTATCTTAGGAAGCAGTGTTATGTTGCAAAGGCTTCTTCTACTCCGAATCGGCCAATTCTCGGGATAGTACTTCGGCAGGGCGATTTGAAGTGGATCGAAGTGGTGTGCCTGGAAGGAGAGAGCATGTTGAAGAACTACAGAAGATAGAGGAGTGGGAATCGTGGAAAGCTGAAGGAAAATCGGCAGTTTCATGTTCTTCCACTCCGAATCGGCCGATTCTCAGGACAGTACTTCAGCGAAGATCGATGACATCCGAATCGTGAGTGGCGGGCTAGATGATCGAAGTGGTCCTAATACGATCTGGAAGGCAGTGAATGGCAGAGGTGGCGTGGAGGCTGAAGACAATTTAGATTCAGTAGAAGGTGCCAGTACCTGAGTGATTTGAATTTGGCGCACTTCTTACCGATGACAAGTCTTCCCGGTTAGGGTCCCAGCATGAAAACTCATAACATTCGGTTGTGTCATGCGAGGGGCTCATTATTGTGCCAACGAGACAGCAGGCCAGCCCCTCCCACAGCTAGCCCCCATGCA